>VMDO01017088.1:0-45863 GCA_007922755.1 Pedetes capensis | reverse complement strand
GGTCAACGGAAAGAGGAAAACCCTCCACCAGATGGATTAACACAGTGTCTGCAACAATGGGCTTAAACATAAATAAGATGGTTTGCCTGGCACAGAATCGGCAAGTGTTTCGATCTGCTGTACATAGGGTCGCTATGAGTCGGACTCGACTCAACGGCACCTAACAACAACAACAACAACAGTCAGGAGAGAACAATCCCTGGAGAAGGACATCATGTTTGGGAGAGTGGCAGGTCAACGCAAAAGAGGAAAACCCTCCACCAGATGGATTGACACAGCGTCTGCAAGAATGGGGTTAAATATAAATAAGATGGTTTGCCTGGCACAGAATCAGCAAGTGTTTCGATCTGCTGTACATAGGGTCGCTATGAGTCGGACTCGACTGGACGGTACATAACAACAACAACAAGCACCAGATATGCCTCCAGCTTTACCACTGTGGCATCCAATCCCATCAGATCTCAGAAGCTAAGCAGGGTCCAGCCTTGGTTAGTACTTGGAGATCACTTGGGAATACCAGGTGCTGTAGGCTTGGGAGAAGTATCCGGCAACCCACTCCCAAAAATCAATCCGCCATTGAAAACCCTATGAATAGCAGAGAAGCACTGACAATAGTGTTTCCTTATGATTCTGACACTGACTCAACAGCACCTAACAACAACAACAACAAAACACCAGATATAGTTATGGAATATAAAATGTGTCAGACTGACTTTATACAAAGCCAACGGGAGATCTTAGAACAAAGACTCTGGGAAAATGAAATAAAAAGCCATTCGGTGAGCAGGGAGAGGTAATACTAAGTCAGGGCTACCAGCCAGAAGGTCATGAGGATTCCATAGGCAGCAGGTGATGGAACCAAGGCAGTAGGAGTTGAACATGATGCTAATGAAATATAATAAAAAAAATCTTGAGAGAATAATTTACTAGATAATTCCATCTCATTTTCATGTCCTTTGGAGTTAACCTCTTACAAATGCTTACAGTTAATTTCAAGAACCCAATGTTTCTAAAACAGAGTTCTCGATTTTCTGTCCTCTTGTCTGTTATCTGCAGTATTAGAAGAACATTCTTGGTTGCTGGTGGTTATGCCTGAAACTCCAAGGAATCACACAGTTCCTGTGAGCCTCGCTTTTCATTTATTGCTTCATGCAGAATCAGAAATCAAACTCTTCAAGAACTTCTGTTCCTCCAACACAAATCTTTTGCCTCTTCTTATTCAGGCTGGATTCAACTTAGATTGCATCTGTGTGCCTGTTTACAAATGGTGCCTTCAGGGATTGTTTATTTTAACCATCACTACAGGCACCTTGGATCTCAGGCTGCTTTGGAATTTGGGTTTCTAACTCTATCAATATTAAGCAGTAAGTATTATGCTGCCCAGGCTGTCCTCGAACTCGCGATCCTCCTGCCTCATCCTCCGCAGCAAGTTGATTACCGGCAGGTCAACGCAAAAGAGGAAAACCCTCCACCAGATGGATTGACACAGTGCCTGCAACAATGGGCTTAAACATAAATAAGATGGTTTGCCTGGCACAGAATCGGCAAGTGTTTCGATCTGCTGTACATAGGGTCGCTATGAGTCGGACTGGACTCTACAGCACCTAACATTATGCTGCAGGTTGCCAGTATCATGATGAAAGAGATAGGCGGGAACTTGCAAATATCTTTCTTTCTCATTAAAAAATAAATAAAATTTAACTTAAGAATGGTTGCCATAGATATGATCACACTGACTAGTTTTTTGGCATTGGAATGTGTGTATATCTTCTCTGACTTATATAATGCTCTGAAAAAGACAGGGTTCTAAAGTCTCCCATCTTTCTATCTGTATTTATACATATGTAAATGTTTATGTGTACTTTAAAAAAACAAAGAAAAGAAAAATTGTGCTTCAAATGCAAAATGCCTGTGACAAAGCATCACATTTCTTCAAGCTGTTTGAGTATTTGAGTTTAGACAAGTGCCTGCTACCCCCCCCCCCTTTTTTTAAAGCTGGCACATTCTTGTTCAATGAAAACAAGAGAGCAAGGGATTATTCTAGCCATTGAAATAGAAATAGTGTGTGAATCTGACAGCTGGAGCTAGGGTGTGAGATATTGCAATTTTTGCTATAGGGAAAGGAGATAAAGCAAGGGTTTGAATTTCATAGCATAAGGGGCTACCTAAATAGCAGCTGTTAGGTAAGCAATCCCTGCTGAAGGTTAGAACATGGCGGGGTTAGGTCTTTCTAAACCCAAAGTGTTGGGGGTGGGAAGGGAAGAGGATCACATTGCCTTTTTTGAAGTGGATTTTTTTTTTCCATCTCACGCGAATTGCTTTCTGAGTACAGAATAGTGCGTTCATAAATTCCCTTCACTCTTCTAGATTAAAAATATCCATAACCTTGGAGTTTTCATTTTGAAGGAGCTGAATAATATCCACAGATTACAGAGAGGATACATAATGTGAATTGCTTATTTGTTTATCACATTTCAATAGGTTTGGCTCTGCATTTCTAAAGGGAATGTTGTAGTGAGTTTGAGTCCCTGATGACAATAAAATGATTCCTCTCTGAATTGCACTTAGTTGGTAACTTTTTCTGCATTGGTTACTGCCTCATGTTACAGATTTGCTAATATGTCCTCTCTTCCTTACTTACTGGGTGCTGCCAACATACTTATTTCCCCTCTTTCCCATCACACACCCTTTCTATGCTGCAATCAAAATATATTCTTTTCAATGCCTAAAGCATAGCTTGTTATGTTTCACTTCTGGGATTATAGAACAATAGGGAGTGCAGAAAATGATTAAGCTCTTTCTCCCACTACCTCTCTCTTTTCCTCCAAAGTAACCATGTGATTTCTTGTGTGTTGTCCTATAATGGTTGTTGTGGTGGACTCCCAAATGCATCTTGCCAACTACAAGTCTAAACCAGTAGTTCTTAAACTCTTCTTCGGTAACTGTGTTAGCATTCTGTGGCTGTAACAAAATACCTGAGATCAACTTAAAAAAGGAAAGATTTATTTGGCTCATAGCTTCAGAAGTTTCAGTCCATGACCAGCTGGCTCCATTGCTTTAGGCCCAAGGGGAGGCAAAACATCATGGCAGGGAGAGTGTGGAGGAGCAGTGATGTTCACCTCATGGCAGCTAGGAAGCAGAGAGAGAAAAAGAGAGAGAGAGTAAGGGACTGGAGACAAGATATTCCCTTCAAGGGCATACCCCAAGTGACTTACTTCCTCCAAACAGGCCACCTGCCAATATCCCATTCAGCTATGAATTTATCAATAGCTTAAATCCATTGATGAAGTTAAAGCCCTCATGATCCAGTTTCCTCTCAAAGGTCCCATCTCTGAGTACTGCTGCATTGGGGACCAAATCTTCAATGCATGAGCCTTTGGAATACATTTAGTATCTAAACCAAATCACTAACAGAATCCTCTTAAAATTATTGAGGTTGCATCTCAAAGAGTTTTTATTTGTTCAATCACTTGTATCAATCAATATTTATCTTAGTAGAAATTAAAACAGAACAATTTGGAATGTTTAGTTTATTTCAAACTTGTTGATTTCCCCCAGAGAGTTTCTATTCATTATTTAAAATAAGATAATAAATTTCCAATTACATTGTTGAATTGTCTATTTCTCCTTCACTACAGTCAATTTTGCTTCATATATTTTAGAACTCTGATTTTAAGTGCACACTTTTAAAAAATTGTGATGTTTTCTGATAGATTGACATTTTTTATTGTTATAAAATGTCCTTCTCTGTCTCTAGTAATATTTTTCCTTAACATTAGTTTCTCTAGTAACATTTTCCTTGAAGAATATTTTATCTGATATTAGTATAGCCACTCACTTCTCTTTTCATTATATATATAGTATATTGTTTTTACCTTTTTACTTTCACTTGTGCCATCAAATATAAAGTGTATCTATTATAGGCAACCTGGAATTATCTTCCCTCAGATGAGCCCATGGAGTTTTTCCTTGCTTCAATGAGACCTCTAGACAAACATCATTTCCTCATCTCTACCACACCTTCAATACTTAGAACAGGGACTGACACCAGACAGTGACTCAGTACACATTTGTAGAATAAATAAAATTTAACCTAGTCTACCTAGAAACAGTTAAATTTTGTGGTTGAATGTTAAACAGAGTACAAAAATACTACCACTATAGTTTCAGACATCACATGCAACTAATTATGGACCATCTTCTGCTTGTCAACTTTTAATTCATTTTAAAGAATATACAGTAAAGATGTCCAATAAACTACTCTTTAATAAAAACAATGAGAACACTGGCACAGATTGTCAAAATCAACTTAGTTTATAACTCTGGAAATTACCCAAAGCCATGGTTCACTCAAGAAAGATGGCCAAATCTTTGCAAGAATAGAGAATTTTGTGTGTTTTAACTTGATCTTTTCCAATCTCTCCATTCTCAGATCTGTGGTAGCCCTGAAAGCTGTAGCCCAGGCCCTGAGACAGGTGTCTCCTTGTTATATTGAAAGCACAGCAGGAAATCTTGTGTTGGGGGAGTGATATAATTGGGAGGAAGATTGCAATGAGAGCAGACACGAAGCTATAAGCCAACTTGTGTAGAGTCTGTGGGTCCTGGTAATTTCTGACTTTATTCTGAGAATGATGGGAAGCTACTAGAAGGAATTGAGTAGATAAATAGAAGGGTCTAATTTATGAGTTAATGGGATTACTTTATGCTCCTTTTTGAGTGGTTTGCAACCTTCAGGTTCATCATTTTCTCACCTTAGCATTTTTTTTCTGCAGAAAATTTCTTTTGCATATTAAGATACTTAGAGTTGCCAGCTATGGATCTAACCTAAGTAGTTAGAAACTCCACACCTGTGTAAAAGTATTTTATTTAAGACTCCAGTGTAATCTTCATATTAATTAATGAAAATCCTCTTTAAGAAAACACTTATAAAACTTCTAAGCCACAGTACTTAGACTACTGTATAGCACAGAAATAATTATTTGACAAGCAGCAGTTTACTTATAAAGGAAAAGGATAATTATCTCCCCTTCTGTGTTTACATTTATAAGTGGAAAGGACCAGACCTGAAACATGTTGACAGTCAGAAAGTAAAGCTAATACCATTGCATTTTAGCAATAATAATAATAAAAATTTCCTATATGTTTTGGTCAAATTATATATATATTTTAAAAATCCTTCTTATGTTAAAGCCTCTCCTTCATGAGTGAACTTGGGAGCTAAACAGAGTTCTGATGATCTCTGCCAACAGGCTTCCTAATATTAATCCTTAATCAATTTTGTCATGTCCTCCATCTACTTACTTCAACCTGGGATTATTTCATCAGTAAATTAAAAAAAAAATGTTTCTAATTAATTTCTAGAAATATCCAAGTTTTGTCTAATCTATTACTATTGTTCATATGTAGTAAAGAGTTTTGAATAGATGCCATTGATATCCTTGGTAAGCTTACATTTTGTGGTAGCCCTGGAGCTCCCATTTGAATACAATTATATTAAAGAACACAGATTAATTTATTCTACATATTCAGAGCTAGAATTTTGGGGAAAATGCTATGCAAATTTATGTAAATTGGAATACATGTTTATGTAAAACAACATGTGATTATGCATCCCTAAATTTACAAGAAAAATTCTGCTAGTCTTCTCTGAAAAAGCAGGAAAAATACAAATATACTCACAATCCCAGTTTGGACTAGGATTCTTGCTAGAATGGTTTGTCTGGCATGTGGAAAGGCTTTCATGTGCCATGGCATTGGTTAAGCATTCTGTGTTTCCTTTGCTGAAACATGGTTTTCAGCTTGAATTTCAGAGGATGTTGCCAATTTTATCCCCCTTTCTCTGCTTTCCTTTATTTCTGTGGTGAAAGATCTTGATTTCCAATCACTAAGTGATTTAAAATTGTTTTTTGGATTGTTATTTAATTTTCTAAATAAACATACATTGGTTGAGGCCACTGCATTTGCCTGTTTGTAAGGAACTGTCAAAAACAGAATGGCACATGCCCAACTATCTGACACACTTCCTCAATTCTTTTTGTTTTTGAAATGCATGGGAATAACATTACTTCATCCTCTGTGGCCACATTGACCACGTATACAATATTTGGTCCAAACAAGTACTCATCTGTGAGTGATTAAAATACAGTTGTTAATTATGTCAATTTTAAGGTTTAGGACAGTATTGTTCCAGAAAATCTATGACATGTGATTAGCCTCACTGTAGAGTATTCTAAATTTTTTCCCTCCCTTTTGGAAAATTCATGTTATGGCCCCATTATGTGATTAATCCTATTTTTTTTAATAAATCTCAAAGCCTCACAATCCTTATCAATTACCTATTCTCTAGAATTCCTAGACGAGCATATTATCTTCACATATTGAGTATTTTAGAGACTTTTTTCAAATTCCGTTTCCAATTTATATTTGTGCATTTTTGTTTTGCTTATTTAAGAGGTAGAAATTTTTTATTGAGTTTTATGTTTCTGTTCCTTGGAGGAGGATGGAAGGGAGAGGGAGAGGGAGAGGGAGAAGGAGAGGGAGGGAGGGAGAGAGAGAGAGCGAGAGAGAGAGAGAGAGGGGGAGAGAGAGAAAGCTTGAGAGAAAGAAATTGAGATATGCATTCCCATCTGTACGCAACCTCAGGCATCACTTCTTCTCTTCACAAATTCTGTCAGTTGCTTTCTTTTTCTCATGTCTGCATGCTGCCAATCTGAGAAAAATCTTACCTTCTAGGAAAGGCTTACAGCTGTGATAGGCAAAAAGCACTGAATATAGTAATAACTGAATTGTGAGATATTTCCTTGCTGAAGGTGATTCAATTCTACCAAGTCTGATGATAATAGAATAAGATATTTTGAAAAGGGTCCTCCAGGTCATGCAAAATTTATAAGAAAGTTCTTAGAAGGGGAAAATATCTTAGTGACTTGGATGATAGAAAATTATACAAACATCTGGTATCTTTTGTTCAAGTGTCTCTAACTTCTTTTCCATTGTTGATCAAATATGGAGGAAAATATATTTTATATATACATATATATGTTTATATACACACATATATTTTATAAATACATCTCATATAGGAGAGAGATCAGAGTCAAGATGGTCTTGTATCATTGTGTGCATAAGACAGGGCAATGCGAAAAAACATTAACAATCAGAAGACTGATTTGATATTTGAATTCATATTTTTAAGGCTTTATTTTTGCTAATGCTAAGGGGTGTGTGTGTGTGTGTGCAATAACTTTTTTAGATTATCTACTCAATGTTTGGAAAAGCAAATGAGACATTGAAATATATCACACATCACATCAATATAAATAACATTATTATAAATCTATGTATCTATATAGCCATAATTAAATGAATATTAATTGGATTGTTAAATGAGCAAGTAAAATATTAATAGGCAATTCCAATTTCCTTTATTTCCCTCTTGTAAATGCAGATGTACTTTAAAAAATTCCTATCTTCTAAAATACATATTTATATTTTAATAAAAGAAAGGAAAATTAATTAAACAATTACCACTCAGGCAGTCATGGTATTCTGTTGCCCCATATCTTTCATGGATTATAGAAAAACATGAAAAAAAGAATGAGCATGTAAAATATTGTAATTATTGGAAAAGAAGTCTGAAGAATCAAAAATTATATCTATATATAGTTAGGAAGTGGGTAAAAGGTGAAGAGATATTGAAAACTTCCAGATTGCCTACTTTTTCTTGCAATATGTTACCTAGAACTGGAGTTTGATTTTGAAATTTTTGTGGTGATTGTAAGATAAACGCAAACCTAAAATCTAGTAGGTAGGCATAAAATAAACATGACTACATTAAAAACCTTATGAATAGCAGAAAAACACTACCAGATATAGTGCCAGAAAATGAGCCCCCCTGGTTGGAAGGCACTCAAAAACGACTGAGGAAGAAAGAATTGCATCCTCAAAGTAAAGTTTACCTTACTGACAGGAATGGAGTAAAGGCCCAGGGACCTCCATTTGCTAATGTGGCATGACTCAAATTGAGGAGGAACAACTATAAACATTCATTAATAATTGGAACACAGAGTGTATGTAGGATTACTCTAGGAAAATAAGAAATCATCAAAAGGGAAGTGTACTGCATAAACATTTATATTGTAGGCATCAGTATGCTAAAAGGGACTGGCATGGGCCATTTTGAATGAGAAATCTCATTCTAATTTTACTATTTATTTCTCCTCTTGTTAGTGCCATTGACTCTGATCTGAATCATAGCATCCTTATGTACAACAGAATGAAACACTACCCAACATTGTGCCATGTATGTGATCTTTTTATGTTTGGGCCCACTTTTGTAGCCACTGTTTTTTCTCATTTTGAGTCATGCCACATCAGTAAAAGGATGTCTCAGGAACTTTATTCTATTCCCATCATTAGTGTCTACTCTACTTTGAGGTGGCAATTCTTCCTCAGTCATTTTTTGAATGCTTTCCAACCTTGGGGGCTAATTTTACAGCATTATATTTGACAGTGTTTCTCTGCTATCATAAGATTTCAATGGTTACTTGTTTTGAGTCTGGACTGCTCACTCCTTCTCTCTAGTCTGCCTTAGTCTGGAAGCTCAGCTGAAACCTGCGCATTAGGTGTGGCCCTGCTGGTATCTATAATACTGGTGGTATAGCTTTCAGCATCACAACAACATGTAAGCCCCCACAGCACAACCAACTGACATACACATGGGGGAGTCTCTTTTCTAGGGTTTTTCTTTCTTTTTCTTTTCTTTTATTTCTAAAGGAAATTGTATATTGAAAGGCAATAACATATGGAAAATACATTATTGCTTCAGTAGTGGCTAAGAAGCAGCTTATACATTCCCCTTATCCCACCTACCTTCCTGCTCCTGTCGAAGAATAAAACTTTCTGATTAATTTAAGAGAATGGAGCTTGGATCCAAAAATCCCAATGGAGACTCTTTTTTGCCTTAAGTTTTGGAACTCATACTCAAGAATGTCTACTGAGAGAAGGAAATAATATTTCTGCTGCTACAACTACCCACCTGTTTGTCCTTACTGCATAGGACACAGACAGTTCTCTGAGAGAACAGGGAGAACATGGATTATTGCCACAGGGCCACAGTAATTTTATCTACTAGCAACATATGTTCCTGTCCATGCTTCAGGTGACTAATCATCAGATTATTATGTCTTCCTCCTCAGAGGTCGAGCCACTGGCATATGTGTGTAGAAGGGAAGAAGATCCCTGGAGGTCTACAAGTAAAAAGGAAATGGTAGTCCTCTCTGCTTTACTTGTTAGTATTTATTTCATAACAATAGTAGGCTTACTGTTGTTGGTGCCTAGGGGATGGATAATCTTGATTTGTGATTATTTGCATTTCTAGATAAATAAGAATCCTTGAAAATTCTGATATAATATCAAACAATGGCATATATATGTCTTGTTTTCAGTGTGATAAGCTTAAATTCTGCATAATATTCAAGAAAATCCACTCTACTCTCCAGAGTCTCAAAAGAAGAGACTTCCAGAGAAGAGCCGCATCTTTGCTTTTTCACTTCCACAGCTAATTAACATTCCTCTTCCATCTTCTTTGTGTTTTCTTTTAGAACAAGGAACCAACTTAAATGTTACATATTGAGTCATTAACTATGTTAGGCACTTCAGCCATTGCTAGTTGTCTGACAGTTTACAGGATTGTAGCAACAATCAAATCTAACAATGAACATGCTCTCTTCTATGCCTCCCTTGATTTTATCACTTGAGCACACATACATACACACACACACACACACACACACACACACACACACACACACACACCACGGAGGCACTCACGTGTAGTCACATACGCATGTCCATGTAGCAAAGAAAATGCTTTCTGTACAAGCTATGTAGTGTAAATTTGGTATGCCAGAGATATAGTTCTATCTGAATTGCTTAAGCTCATGGAAATTCCTTATCTGTTACCCAATAAATCTAGACAAGAAGGAAAATGAGTAAACTTTCACTAAAGAATACATCTAATCGAGATTGATATTGGATGAGTATCTCAATAGTATCTTATGTTATTATTTTTAATATAGGCCTCATTTAGCATGTCAAAAGTTAAAACCAAATAGAATTATGATCTTCATGGGCCATTGTTAAAACTCAACTTATTAAATATTTATTAATTATAAATTCCTCACTAAAATTTTCAAAAGTCCTCATTTAATTTTCACACCAGTCCTGAGGTGAAGTTGCTAATATTCTCTCCATTTTGAACCTAAAAAAGCCAGATCATTTAAATACTTATTTGTACATAGCAGAGGTTCCTTTGAATCCAAAGCTTAAACTCTTAACAATATATTATTCTGCTTCTCCTGTGTCAGTTATTTTTGTTCTCTTAAATTGTTTTTGTTTTATATATTCATGACAGAAATATGAAACCTGGTTATTCTGAGACATTATCTATTTGTGTTCTGGCAAGATGATTAGATCTAAAAAGCAGCATTCATTCATTTTCATATAATTTTCATATGTGTATATGAATGTGTATATGTGTGTGTATATATATATATATATCAATTTACTTTCACAATTCATTTCAAGAGCTGTTTTTAAGAAAAAAACACAAAGTGCTGAATAAAACAAATATTGCATTGTTAGATTCCAAGAGAGAACATAATGTTTAGCAGTTGCTAGGCACAATGGGACAGTCTTATACTGTGCCAATTTATTAAAGTAATGTCATTTATTGTTCAACTGTGCCAACTATTTTGGATGGCTTTGGATACTGACTTGGTAAATGCTTTACTGAAACAGTCATTAAGTTCTCCCACTCCTGAGGCCACCAAATTTTTATTTCTCTGGATGAAATAAAAGTGGTCTGAATGTTGCTCAAATCAGCATCTGAGAAGGAAGAGAAAGGTCACTCATGAATGGGATCAAGTTCTGACTACTTTGCAAAATAGGAAGCAAGTCATTGTAAGTCATGCACTGCTGATTTAACGTGTGGGAACAAGAAAGACAGGAAGACGTTGAGAATGCTCCAGAAAGCTGTGTGCCTGCCAGTGTTCTAAAATTCTCTTTGTAATCCAAGAAAGAAAGTTAAACTGTTGGAAACAATCCAAATTTGTCTGCAATAACTTGCAATTCATACAACTTGAAGGTTATCTGTGGCTGTTTTGGTTAGAATGATTTTGTAGCAATGATTTTTCTTTAGGAATTATAAATTAATCTCCCCCGAACTAGACAATTAGTCTAACTCTTCAGTTTGGGATCTTCAGCTCTGTATAGAATGTAGCTAGAGAATGATGGTGGTTTGGTCTGGAAGAGAAAGAAGAAGGTATTGCCAAGGCAATTATCTTTAGAATGTAACCATTTACCCATCTCCCTTCTCTTTCTTTGGCCACAATGGTAATCCTCAGCCCCTTATACTGTCATCTTCCTCCGCTCCATTTCTCTCTTGCATTCCATTGCTGAACTTATTTTCAAATGCATTTCATAAAGGTATAATGACGAAGGGAGATCAGAATCCCCACATCAACAGTGAGACTCTTAATGTCCTTAGAAAAGGCTTGGGTATCAGACACCCATTCATATGGAGTAACACTGGCATGACCAATGTCACTGTCATGAGACTATAATTCTGAGTTCTCAAAGAGAATTGATTCAAGATACCTCTAGCCACGAAAAGTGCTCATTTTAATCCCCATGCCTCATCTCCTTCTTTATATTTATTAGCCCCAGGACTCGGAATAGCCCAAGACTTTAAACCCTGTGTTTTTTTATGGACACCACCTGTGTCTCAGTCTGGCCATGACTTTTCATCCACTTCATTCTGGAACTAGTGGTATTAACCTGTTCTTACTCTTTTAAGAGCATGACTCCATGCTCCATTTGAAGTTTGAGTTTCTTAGTTATCTTTCAGTGCAGAAACCTTCTATCTGTTTTTCTCTCCTCACACAGATGTAATAGGGTACTGATTATATGTGCAGAATCCCTAGGGAAGAGTTCTCACCTTAAATTGTTTGATAGATTTAAAAATGAAGAAATATAACAGAGTGCTTATTTTAAAATAAGACTGAAAGACTTGTTTTCATTTGCTGCGGAGAGAGAAAATAGGAAGACATGGGCTTTTTGAGCCTCTGTTCATTCATACATATCAGTATTTTTTGGCTACTATGTTTGTGTTTCAGGTATTATATTTAAATAGGATGTTTAATCTTTTTTCAGTAAGGAAGAATTTAATAACTGAATGTGATAGAACATTGCAATCAGTAAGAGAAATGAAATAGTACCTATGTTGTGGAGATTTTCAAGAAAGGATGATAAACTAGAAACAAATTAGGAGAGTATTTAATTATATTTTAGGATAATCATATATTGGGATGCAATGCATTATTATATTAAAACAACAAGATTCCAGAGGCATTAAGAGAAAGCAACTTTGTCCTTTTCCTCTGGGTAAGATAATTTTCCCCCTATTCCTTAGATGAAACCCAAGGGAGGTCATGATTTTTCTGGTCATGTTCTGATAATAAATTATCCTTTGTGTACTTTTAGTCGTGATCTAATTTTAATAATTAAAATGACAATTTCCACCAGTCAAAACTCTGGACTATATGTAGACTTAGAGATTATTTTCTTCCTCTGCAGAATCTAAAGACTTCAGGTGGAAAACTGGTGGTGAGTTTTCCCCCACCCCTACATTCTCTTCTTCTTCTCTCATCTCCTTAGTCAAGGCTTCTTAACTCCTTCCTGGAGAGTGGGGAAGAGAAAAGTAAGGAACAGGAAAGTTGTCACTTTACAGGTATTTTTATGACTTGGCATTGGAACATTCTGGGATAAGTGGATATCAAAGAGTTTCTGGGAAATGTTTGTTGGTCTTTGGATGTTGAACACGGGAATGTCTGAATAGAGTAGTTCCCTGACAGCTCTACCCCATCTCCCAGCTCCTGGCCCTGATGGGGAATCCCACAGCTTCCTCCTGCTAAGATTCCTCCAATTCTCCAGCCCAGTTCTTTCTCACTAGCCACTTGGGCAACAAGGGACCATAGACATCCTTGCTACACTAAACTGAGGAGTGCAGCTGCCCCCCACTGCCATCTTCACTTTCTCTTGTCACAGTTTTTGCTTTTAGGCTTCTCAGATGGGTTTTAAACACCTAGTCCCTGTGACCTCTCACATTCTGCAAAATGCACATCAAATGCTACCAGGTCCTTTTAAAGCATACTTTTTAAAGCCACTTTTTGAGATAGAAAGGAAACACTTCTTTTCCTTTCCACTAACAGGGAAATAATCTGGAAATAACCTTCTTTGCAAGTTTCTTCACATCTGTTCTCTCTCTCTCTCTCTCTCCCTCCTCCTGGTGGCAGGGTTGAACTCAGGATCCCTTGCATGATAAGCAAGTGCTGTATCTCTGAGCTGGACCCCTAGTCCCTTTTTATTATTTTTATTTTGAGACAGGGTCTTGTTAAATTACACAGGTTGCCTCGGGCCTCAAACTCATGATCCTGCTTCAGCCTCCTGAATTGCTGGTATCATAGACATGCACCAAGGTTCCTAGCTCTCTTCTACTCTCTTCAACCTAATTCTTCTTATATTCTTGCATAAAGTATACATTTAATGTGAGTACAGAGTTTGCAGATAACATATTTTTTCCTGGTGCTTTTCTATATTTTTCAAGTTTTCTGGAATAAAATGTCCACTTTTAGATGTTCCAAAAATAAAGATTGATTAACATGGGTGCAGCATATTTTAAACACTCACCTGCAGAAAAGTGGGTAACACTTTCTTTGTACAAGATGTGTAATAATTTTGGTGATTTATCCACCATAATTGTATTAATTTTGCAGAGCTACTGTTTTAAACATCTTAATGCGATCCCAACTTGGAGTGTTATTTGATCAATGATATTTTAAAGAAGTGTTATATTAAAGTGAGATTTTTTCCATCATCCATTTTATGACAGAGGTAAAGGAATTCTCCTAGAAATTTGTGTAAGTAACTGCTATCACCAAAGTTTAAAGGATTCCAAGTCTATTTTCTATAAGTCTACTTTCCATTTGTTGAAGGAAGGAGGAATCTCATGAATTCTGAGGATCATATTTGGGAGGCACAATATATAAACACTGAGATTAAAATCTGGAAAACATCAAGACGGAATTGAATTGATAAGTAAAAGATAGAATGACCTTTCAAGAGATATGTGAGGAAAATGTCTGGGATGTGTAATTTCAGAGTTAGGATGAGGCTTTGCAAAGGATGAGTAACTGATTGCCCAATTGCCTTCAGTCTTGTTCCCTTTTAGAGGCCTGTGTTATCTTAAGAGTATTATAGTTGACAGCTAGGATAAAAACAGGTTTCATTTCCAGATAATTTCACAATCATCCATGTAACCAGAATTCTTTATAATAGCAAAAAAAAAACCCACTTATGTTGGCAAATTCAAATAAGACAAAAGGCATTTGACAACAAATTATTGACCTTACAGAGAGTACAACAAAGAACAATATGAAGAAATATCCAGTAACAGTGAATTTCCTGTGAAATTCTGTCCATAAATGTAAGAATACCAAGAAAAAAAATTTAATTTCAGTTAGCAATGAAATTTAAATCTAATATCTAGTTTATGTTTGTCAATTAAATTACTAAGCTATGCAAAACTCATCATGGTTACTACAATTTGCATATACCAAGCATGTTGTTTTTGTTGTTGTTAGGTGCTGTCGAGTCAGTGTCCAACTTATAGTGACCCTATGTACAACAGGGAAACACTATTGTCAGTGCTTCTTTGCTATTCATAGGGTTTGCAATGGCTGATTGTGTTTTGGGAGTGGATTGCCAAGTTCTTCCTCCCAATGCCAAGTATAACATCACTAAATTCTTTGTTCTAACCTTCTTACTTACATATTAGACCAGTGGTTCTAAAACTGAACCTCAGACCAGAATCATCCTCATCTGGGAACTTGTTAGAATATAAATTCTGAAGCGCCACCTCACACTTACTGAATTATTAACTCCAGGTATAGGACCCAGAGCTCTGTGTTTCAATTACTATCTAGGTGAATTTTATGAACAATGAACTTGAGAGCAATTGGTAGAAGAGATAAAGTATTTCTATTAATTCTGTCCATTCTGTTTAAGAAACTGTGTGATTAGTGAAGTATATTTAAATTTTATTTTGGTGGATTGATGCAAAATTTCTATAGAAATGTAAGAACTTTATGAAAGATGAAAACAAACATGTATCAGGTATGAGTCAGAATGTCAATTAACAGATTCAAATATTGTATAATCTAGAGTTCTAAGAAGCTGCCTAACTATAACTCTTCTACTGTCCATCCATAATAAGAGATACTGGCATCCACTTCAATGTTAAACTTCTTTGAGAACATTTTTATGGGGCTAGATATATTTTAGCTACACTAAGGTATTGTTTGGGTGAGAAAAATATGTTTAAGGGGCTGAGTTGATATAAGGAGCCAATGATCACAATGTGAGAATAGGGTGCCATTGTAGGAAAATTTGAAAAAGATCAGAGGAAAAAGTCTAGAACGTGTTTCTTGCAGGGCCTGTTTCTTTTTATGCAAAAGGAATCAGTTCTCAGTTTAGTCCTATGGTCTACAGGGACATAAGAAAAATCTAATCATTGCCTCATATATGATTCCTACGGTTCAATATGTCTGCAGCTGCACCCCTGTAACATCAGATACCATCAGATCTTGGAAGCTAAGCAGGTTTGGGCCTGGTTAGTACTTGAATAGGAGAATGTCTGGGAATACCAGATGCTGTAGGCTTGGGAGAAGGACTCAGAAACCCACTCCCAAAAAGCAATCTGCTATTGAAAACCCTATGAATAGCAGAGGAGTTTTGGGAATACTGCTTCACCTATTGTACATAGGGTCCCTCTGATTTGGACACTGACTCAATGGCATGTAACAACAATGTGTTTCCATATATATAATCCCTATTTCAATATATACTATCCTTATATTTCAATATAAGGTTGGGGTTTAGCTCAGTTGGTAGAGTGCTCTGTGCACTCTGAGGACTTAGTTTCAATCCCCCGCACTGCAAAAATGATAGAAGGACTTGGTAGCCTACTCTTTAAATGATCCCAAAACAATCAATCATCAAAAACCCTATGAACAGCAAATAAGCATTGACATAGTGTTGGGCATAGCACGGTGCTGGGAAGTGTTTCCTTCTGTTTTACATAGGGTTGGTATGAGTAGGACCCGACTTGATATCACCTAACAAAAATAACAAAGTTTCAATATATCTGTCAACATAAATTCAAAACACGGTATTAAACACCAGGAAAGGGGGAAAAACGAAACTGAAATGATCTCAAATAAGAAATGTATACAAACACAATGTTCATTACATAAAGTCTGCAACATTCTAGTTTTGTGACAACAAAGAAACAACAAATTTATTAAGATATTCTTAAAACCCAGGGGTAAACTATGAAGAGAAACTCATGGAGAAATCATGCCAGGACAAGCTATATTCCTCTACCATCTCCCTTTTTCTTTCACCCCATGCCATGGCTTCAGATGTTCTGAGGTTCAGAATCATGTCTATGAGAATCAGAGAGTACTTTATGGAAGCAGGTAGCATGTTACCTATGGCTGGTTGAGCTTCTTGAGATGATGGAGATGCTTGAGGTCCATGGGGAACATTAAGGTCATCTTTGGGTCCCTGTACCCCTCTAGGCCAAAGATAACAGATATTTCAATATGGTTCTGTTGATGCTCCTCTACCTCCCTGTGGACCTTCATGGGATTATCAGGCAGGGTAGAATAGTGCAGATTAATCAGACTGGAGAAAATCAGAGTTGGTTTCCTTGTATCTTCTCCCATTCCCCAATATTACCAATGGTGAAGGACTGTATCTGTGACAAGGAATACTGAGAATCTTATAGGATTCTCAAGGGTCACCATCATAATTGGGAAAGTTATAATTCTTGTTTTGTTTTGTTTCAGAGTGATGGGGATTCAATCTAGGGCCTCACACATTCTAGGCAAGTGCTCTGCCATGGAGCTACATTTCTACCTTAGAGTTAGAGCTTTTATCCACAGAGCTGTTCCACTCTGTGTCAGACCCTCTCTAATGTATTCGTTTAACTTTGGAGGCTCTTGGCCTGTAGGAGGATATTGTCTTTTTAGTACTGAAGAGGAAGGAGTTTGGCAACATAGGAATTCTGCATATAAGATAGTTTTGAGTAGGGGAAACAGTGTATAGATTGCCAGTAGTAAACTCAGGGTGGGATGTCAGAAGTAGCATTGGAAGCTGTAATGAGAGTTGAATATAACAGTTTACAGGAAAATGCCAGAAGCTGGAAGGAAATATTTTAATCAAGAACAAGCCAAATTCAGGAACTTGAGACTATAATCTGGTCATATAAAATGGAGGTATATGTATTCAGTCCCTAGATTACTTGATGAATCTAGGCACCTGCACAAATAGCGGGTTTTCCTCAATGCTTCCTAAAAGTGTTGTTTGGTACAGTTATCCTGTGGAGCCAAGAGAGGAAAGAAAAAACAACAAACAGAAAAAAGAACAATTTTCTAATTATTATTTTTGCTTTCCCACATAGCATTAACTTGTGGATTGCATAAACCACAGGATTTAATTCCACTATTTCAGCCAGAAATTTTCCCATCTGACCAAAGACAATTGCAAATATGCTAAACTTGCTTTAATGAAAAGTCATTCTTTACATAGCTTACATCGACATAAGATGACAAGTCACTCACCAGATAAAGGGTTCTTTGTCTGAATCAAACAATAAGCCAGCTCTTCCACAAAAAATGCCATTCTATTCAGAACTGAATGCATTTTCGACTAATGCTGTATTCAGGACCAAAACCAAAAGAGGCCCATCTGCTAGGAAGGCCAAAAGCCCATTGTGTGGCATGTCAGTCCAGTCTGTTATAGAAATGGTCACTCTAAATCTGTTTACAATTTAAAAGTGCATACTGAGAATTATGTTAACCTCTATTGACTGACTTCTGTTGAATGTGTGGTTAAGAATCTAATTTACCCTGGTCTCCTCTGAAATGTGCTCAGAGCACTGAGATAGATATGTGAGGATAGTCAATTTTCATAGGCTAAAAGTCTATGCCTCATCAGTTCAAGCACACTGAGCATCCCTTCCCAATTTTAACAGAAACTCTTTTCCCTGGGATTAAAGAAGCACTGATGGAGTATAATCTTATATGATGATTTGGCGAATGTCAGGCAAGGTCCATGGGCAAATGCTGATTGAACGAGGCTAAGAGGCCCTAGTTGGTGAACTATGATATCACTCTGCAAATGTGGCTCTGCATCTTCTGCGTACAGTGAAAATTTACAGAGGTTAGAACCTGAGTGTCAAGTCAAAATAAGATGATGAATTAGGTCAATTACTACATGGTAGACACATGCAAGTCACGTTAATGCTTAGTAAATATAGCACATTTTTAATTATGATTATTGACACTCACATTTATTTTCTTTTGTCATTTAAGTCATCAGAGAACTGTTAATAAAATTACCCATTCACTGGTTGATTCCAGTTTAATTTTCTTTATAAATGTTTCTTCAACATATGGAAAAATAATCTAAAAGCATCTTCATCTTATAGTTTCATCTTCTTTTCCTAACTTTATTTTTTCAATGATTATAGCAATGAGATAAAGCCATATCTTCTAACATTGGTCAGACTAATTTCAGTTAGTTTGAAAAAAAAGGACATTTTAACAAAATTCTTTCTTAGGTCTACATAGACCAAAATAGGTTTTAATAACATCATTTTCTGTGAATTCAAGTTTTGAGTTAAGCTACTGAATTCAACCTGCAGTGAAATTTATTAATCAGATCCATCTTTCTCATAAGTAGTTGGAATCACTGTTAAAAATCTTGTTCCAATTTTCTTGCTTTTATCCAAAATGAAATTGGGAAAGCATTGATCATAGCCTTGGACCAACCTTCATGTACTCAAGTGCTGCTTTTTTTTAGAGGCAATTATAATTTATTTGGCAAATTCTGATAGACCTTATTTCAAATTTTTTTGTCATTTTGGTTTCTTTGTTAGGTGACAGCACTAATTGGAGAGCAAACAGGAATCTTCAAAAAAGTGTTAATTTTAAAATTCACAGTTTTGGTTTGAATTCCAATTCTGACTCCTAGGAGCTTTGTCACTTCCAGGAAGGCATTAAGCCATGGAGTCTCTAGCTAAATTTTGGAAAATAATAATAATAATATTGTTAAAATCTGAAATTATTTCATACCTAGTAAAGAGCAATTCAATTAGTTAATGGCTCCTGAGCACTCAGAATTTAAAAAACCTGCAGTAGTATGGGTAAATAAACCTAGTGGGAATGCCTCTGGCCATGTGAATATGGGAACTAAACTGTCATGGGGTCTGTTCTTTGGAAATTTGTTGCATCCTGTGGCACACGGCAATGCACACCATCTGGCTTATCCTTCTGCAAGAACACTAATCAATCAAGTGCTAATAAGTCAAGAAAGAGCAAAGAAATCACTGTATTTATGGATTTCATTATTACACAGATGATGATATCATTCCTAATTTTTAGTTAAATCATAAAAGGGAAACATTTGATTGGGTTAGGGAAACAGATTTCAATTTGTCATCTTATCCTTGAATCTACCCATCCTTGACTGCTTTGTGATAATGGTGGTAGACTTTTTAGGTATTTTTCCTTTGCCAGCTGGACTGACATTTTATCTTACCAATTGTTAGAGTGAGAAGGAACAAGAGGAGGAAGGAATGTTTTGTGTTCCTGGTTCTTGGGTTCTTTTCTGAACAGCTCCCTGCAAGGTGCATCATTATCCAATGTTCAGCTCTTGCAAAATGTGATTTCTTTAGCGCTTGGCTCCTTCAAGGTTTTCTTTAGCATGCTGCCTCCACACTGCACAACTTCTCCAGTTCTTGGTTCCTGCAGCATGGGGTAATGAGTAGGACCCATTGACCAAAAGCAGCTTTTGCAGTTCTTCCTCCAGTGCCTTTATGATGGAGTGCTGCTTGTTCAGTAACTCCCCATGAATGACCTTTCCGGGAACCTCTTATATGACTTCACATTAGGTTCTGATCTTCCCTGAAAATCATTCTTCCATTACCTCTCAGCAGATTTTCAACAATTCCCACTAGCAGGGCTCCTCAGCAACTTCCTAGCCATTTAGAGAGTCCTGGATGTGCCTATTCCAGTGAGGTTACAGTTGTAGTCTGGCTAGGCAGGATTGATGTTTATGACTCTTCCTTGGATGCTCTATTTCAGTCCTAGGGGTAATGGCCATTCCTTATAAGTGAGATTTCTCTACTCTATGTATCTATTATCTACAGCAATACACCCTGGTGTCTGATCTCATCAGATCTTGGAAGCTTAGCAGAATCAGGCCTGGTTAGTACTTGGATGGGAGGTTTCCTGGGAAAACTGGGTGTTGTAGGCTTGGAAGACAGAACCAGCAGCCCACTCCTGAAACAATCAGCAATTGAAAACCCTATAATGAGAAGCACTGATAATAGTTCTGGGAATGGCACAGTATCAGGGAATATTTCCTTTGTTGAACATAGGGTTGCTATGAGTTAGAACCAACTAGATGGCACCTAACAACAACAAAAACATTTATCTATATCTATATCTATATCATCTATATTTAACTCTTTCTAGCCAATTTGTTACTCTAATCTGTTAATTTTTCTTTGTGCTAATTTTTCCCTGTTTAAATTGTGTGCTTTCTATTTTCCAATTGGAACCAGACAAATATAATAAAATTTCTACTTTTCCTTATCTCTACTTTAAAAAATGTTACTGGCATCAGTAGGCCTCCTGAAATCTTAGGAGGATAGGTAAATATGAATAGGAATCCAATCAAATTTTAAACATTTGTTTATTGACTGATAAGTAAAATGATTGAGAAATAATTTGGATTCTCATTTAGAAAAGTCACCCAAAACTTAAAAGATAGCATAATCTTTAACATTATTATTTTCTAGAGCATTTATATTACTATAAAGACTCATCCTGAATATTGTTAGGGCTATTAGATAAATGAATATATTGATATTTTATGGGTTGAAGTTTCTGTACAACCATAATTCACCATTAAAATTTGGAAAAGTTACATGGATTATACCAATTGTGATATGTCTTATGTGAGCCCCAAATATGAGTTGTTTAGAAAATAAAATGAATCATAAAGTCCATCTGATTAAAAATATGAAACACTATTGGTCCATTTCTTGTTTTTTTTTTTTTGAAATTTTGAATGTACAACTTAATGTGTTTCATTCTGACATGTATTTTATTGTGACATTTCCATCTCCATACATGTGTTTTGTTGTACATTGCTCACATAACTTTCCCCTACCCTCTCAGACCCCTCCTCCACTTCCCATCCTGCCATCAATGGCCTCCTTTCACTTGAATGTCTTTTTGTGGGAATATTTATCTATACATGGGCATCCCGATTTTAAGTCCAAATGTTTTTCTATAATGATCTATCTTTTTACATTCTCAGCAATATTACATGAGTAATCTAGCCTGTTTGCATTATTGCATTCTTTGGTATTATTGGTATTATTATAATTATTTCCCAAACTATTAAAGTTGGGCTGTTTACTTTGAAGTTAACCTCTCACTCATTCCTCACTCCTCCTTGGCCCTCCTCCCCTTTTCCTGTCCCATTTTCTCCCATCAGTGCTTCCTTTTGCTAGATTCCTCTCTCCTTCTTTCGACTCCTTAAATTATCCCTTCTCCGCTAAGTTTACATGAGCTTTTTATTATTTTCCAACTTATGTATAGGATATTTTTCCTTCTTTTAAGTTTGGTTCAGCTCCCACATATGAGTGAGAAAATGTAGTATTTCTCTTTTTGGGCTTGCGTCCATTCATTCACTTACGATAATTTTCTTTCTCCAATTCCATCCATTTTGCTGCACCTAACATTATTTCATTTTATTTTATTGCTGAGTAGTATTCCATTGTGTGTATGTACCATAAATTTTTTATCCATTCTTCTGTTGATGAGCACTTTGGTTGATTCCAAATCCTTGCTATTCTGAAAAGTGCTGCATTGAACATGGAGATGCAGGTGTCTCTGTGGTATGATGACTCATCTTCCTTTGTGTATATTTCCAATAGTGGAATAGCTGGTTCACATGGTAGATCTAATTTTAGTTTTCTGAGTTACCTCCATATTGATTTCCGATGTGGTTGAACCAATTTACAACTCTCAGCAATGTAAGAGGGTGGCCTTTTCTCCACAGCCTCACCAGCATTGGTTGTTATTTGTCTTATAGGTCTTGGCCATTCTTACAGGAGTAAAGTACAATCTCAGAGTTATCTTGGTTTGCATTTCCATAATGGCTAGGTATATTGAGCATTTTTTCATGTGTTTCATGGCCTTATGGTGTGCCTTCATTTGAGAACTGTCTGTTCAGTTCCTTTGCTCATTTATGAATTGGGTTATTTGTTTTCTTGGGAATTGCTTTCTTGAGCTCTTTATAAATTCTGGAAATTACTTCTCTGTCCAATGTATAAGATGTGAAGATTTTTTCCCATTCAGTGGGGAATTCTCAATCTGTTTCTTTAAAAAAAAATGTTTTACGCTGCTGGAAATTGAATGGAGAGCTTCAGTCATGCTAGGCAAGTGCTCTGTCAGCTGAGCTAAATTCCCTACCAATTTTCTTCATTTCTCAATAAAACAAATCTATACGTGGTTTTCATCTTTAACAAAGTAATTTTAATCCATCAGTGTGAGCTCCATAAATTGTTGTTAGTTTTAATCACCTATAAGTTTGTCTTCTACTTCTTCTTTGCTATTTATTTCTGTATTTACTTCTTGGGTAGAGGCAATTTCTTTGACCTTCAGTTTGTCTGTCTGGAAATATGAATAATAATTTGCTAAATTTAAAATATTTAGTGATCCTATGAAGAACATTTGCAAGTGAATGTGAGAGTTAAATATGTTTAAATGACAAAGAAAAGAAGTAATATTGGTCTATTTGAGATGCTATAATAGTAAGTAATAATCAGCTGTTGTATATTCTCCAACTTAAAAATTAATGTGTAAGTGAAATTTCTGAGCCATTAGAAATTTTGACAATTTGACTTTTAAAAAATTT
Organism: Pedetes capensis; assembly: GCA_007922755.1. Lineage (NCBI taxonomy): Eukaryota > Metazoa > Chordata > Mammalia > Rodentia > Pedetidae > Pedetes > Pedetes capensis. The sequence goes on along the minus strand of VMDO01017088.1, from coordinate 22,748 downwards.
TTCACTGTAAATTTAATATATTCATTTACTTAAATTCTTTCATCATTGAAGATAATCAAATGTATTGTTCATACTTTTAAACACGTATTAAATAATTTTATTAGTGTCAGTAAACATAGCATTTCATTCTGTAGCTAAACAAATAATCTTTTTTAATAAATGACATTTTAAAATTAATATTTGGTCTCTTAAACTATCTTTTATACGTTATTACTTTTGATATAAAAAATAGAAAATGGTGGGAGTATATTTTCTGCTTAAATCACTAAATAGGATTTCCATTACTGCACAAATGAAAATGCCAGCCAAAGCAATATAAAGCTTAGGTCTTGGGCTATCTTATCTCCACTGATCATCCTTCTACAAAACATTTTTCATTAACAAAGAGGTGAGATAGATAAATGTGAATTCCTCCACAGTTGCTGGATGGGAAAAGCTCTTGGTCATTAATATAATAATAAGGGATAATCAAAGTTTCCTTGTCATTGCTAAATTCTTATAACATCACTCGTTGTATTATATGCATTTTATCAATTCCTGCTAATAAAGTTTTTCACTAGCATATCACAATGAATCACTGTCCAGGCTGTTGCTTTTCAGAAACTGACAAGGAATATTAGCCTTTGTTTCTTTATTAGATTCTTTAGGTGATGAAAGTCACATTTATGTGGCAGTTCTGGCTGCTGCACTTCAATAATATTATTTATATTTAAGAGATATACAGAAAAAAGTTATAAGTAAATGTTTTAAAAAGGACCCCTCTGGTGGTCCCTTTTCTAAGTTCCTATTCTTTTCCTGTATTATGGTTTTTATATAATTCTGCTTTCAATTACTGTTATATACATCATTTAAGAAACAAGGCAATGTTTAATTCACTATAATCTGGATTCTTACTCCTACTGTGCCATGAAAATTTCAGTCAAAGAGGCCTCTTTTGAATTTCGTGTTGCCAGTTTCAAAGAAAATTTTAGCCCTTACTTCAATTACATATTACCTCTTTTGAGGAGTTGCCAGTCAGTTTAAGCATTATTCCTCTGTATTAAATATGCCATTGCTATTTGGCTTGTTGTTAGGTGCCATCAGGTTGGCCTGACTTATAGTGATACTATGTACAACAGAATGAAACACTGCTCAAGAATGCCATGCTTGGCACTATGTCAGTGCTTTTCTGCTATTCACAGGATTTTCAATGGCTGATGGCTTTGGGGTAGTAGGCTGTGTGTCCTCACAAGCCTACAACACCTGGTATTTCCAGGTGCTCTTCCATCCAAGTACTAACCTAGCTGCCCCTGCTTAGCTTCTAAGGTCAGAGAGGATCAGGTGTCAGGGTGGTAAGGCTGCAGACTGTTATTTGGCATATATATATATATATATATATATATATATATATATATATATGTATATATATGTACTCAAATACATACATATCTTATATATTAGAATATATGATATCATATATATTATCAATTATATATTTGTTATGAATTTCAGAAATTGAACAATTATATACCTACAGAAGCATTCTTCAAAATTTTCCTTTTTGGCTTTGGAATTTGAATGTTTTATATTTTCACTACATTTAGGAACTTTTTGGCCTTTATTTCTTTAAATATTTTTCTTCATTTTTTCCTTTTTTTTTTGAGGACTGCAATTACCTATGTGTCAGGCTTGTAATTTTGTCTCATAAATTCCAAGTTTCTGTTAATTTTTTTAAATCATTTTTTTCTATCCTTCAGGATATGTATCCTCAGACTGTGCTGCTATAACAGAATACACAAAACTGGGTAACTTAAAAAGAACAGAGTGTTATTTCTTATACTTTTGGAGTCCATCCAAAGTTAAGGGACTTTCACGTAGTGAGGGCCTCTATACTTCCTCATCCCATAGCCCCTTGATAATTGACATTAATCCATTCATGATAGCAGAGCTGTGATGACCTATACATGACCTAATCAAATGTTATACTTTTTCTCCCTGTTGCTTTGGGGATTAAGTTTCCAAGACATGTTTTTTTTTGTTGTTTTTTTTTTTTGTTTGTTTGTTTGTTTTTTTTGGGGGGGGAGTACATTCAAACCACAGAAATTATTAAATCCATTGACTAAAGTGTTTATTTCAGATAATGTACTTTTCAGCTCTAGGTTTTACATTTGGCATTTAAAATATTTTCTAGATTTTTAAAAAGAGGTTTTCTATGATTTTACTCAACATCAGCATGTTTTCTTTTACCTCATGGATAATTATTATAATAGTGTCTTAAAGACTTTGTGAGAAAAATTTTAAACCTGAGTCACCTTAGGATCAGCTCAAATACTCCCTTCTTTAGGAAGTCTTTTTTAAACCCACATGGAATTGGTTGGGTTCCCCTCTGCTGTCTATGGACTTTTTCTTATTACTAATTATGTTAAACTGAAATAATATGGCCATGTGTCTGTAGTTTCTATTGGATTACAAAATTTTTAAAAGCAAGAACCATGTATTTTTCTACATTCTTTCTTGTGCCTAGCACAGTAATTGGAAACAGTATATATTCAATAGATGCCTTCTCAATTACCTGAATTCAGAGAGATAGTTTGGTTCATTTTTCAGGTAAGAATTTTGTGGAAAGAAAGGCTGGGATTTACACCCCAGTTTTGTAGGCCACAGGCAAAATTTGGTTAACAAAAATAAACTTGTTGTTGTTGCTGTTGTTAGGTGCCGTCGAGTCGGTATCTGACTCATAGAGACCCTCATAGAGTTTTCAATGGCTGACTGTTTTGGTATTGCCTTGGGAGTGGATTGCCAGGCCTTTCTCCCATTTTTGCAGTACTGGGAATTGAACTCGGGACCTCAGAGACTGCAACACAGCGCTCTACCAACTGAGCTAAATCCCAGCCCTGAAATAAACCTGGTTAAGGTTTATTATGCTATCCAAAGTGATAAGAAATTGATACATAAATTAAAGTTGCTATTATGTAAAATATAATCATGAATATGCTTTTAAAACAATTATTTCTAGTTCTTTTTTTAGAACATAATATTTCTGGCACTGTGTTCTGGGGAATAAAGTTGTCATTCATGTCCAAATCCCAGCACCTACTCCTTTGCATCTGCTCAGAGACACAAGTACCACCAATAGCAGCCATTTCTCAAAGTCTGGGTAGGACTGCCTTATGACTTTCCTGGTCTTGGCCATGTAGGCCTATGAGGGATCCATTTAACAAAAAGACATTAAAAGGTCTATTTTACTGCCAAATAAGCATAAAGACAAACATACTAATGTTATGTGCCAAAACATTTTCTTTGACCCAAAGGTTCATTTTTCTTTTTCTTTTTAAACAAATGAAGCTGAGTGCTTTGGTGTATACCTGTAATCTCATTGACTGGGGAGGCTGAGGTAGGGGGATTGTGAGTTTGAGGCCAGAGGAAACCTGTGCAATTTAGTGAGACCCTGTCTCAAAATAAAAAATAAAAAAAGAGGTAGGGTGCAGCCCAGCAGTGGAGCACATGCCTAGCATGCAGGAGGACCTGGGTTCAACCCCTTAGCACTGAAAAAAAAAATAAAACAAAAACAAAAACAAGAACAAAACCCAAATGGAAAACCAATGAATATATCCTCATGGGTACCCACTAAAGGTTTTTAGGGTCTAAATACTGTGCCTACATTGCCCCATGGATAAGTTGGCCTTGGGTCTGTGTCTCAAACCCATAGGGCTTCTCATCCTAGCTCAGAAGGGCCAGTATCAGACAATAAGTGCCTATTCCTCAGAGTTCCAAGAGCAAGATCCATGGACATCCTTCCTCTAATTTGTTTTAGTAGTTCTAAACTGTATTGGCAGGTTTGGTTTCTTTTGAGGCCTCTCTCCTTGGATTGCAGATAGCTACCTTCTTTCTATGTCCTCACATAGTCACCTATTTGTATTGTCTGTGTCCTAAACTTCCAATTTGATAAGGACGCTAGTCTTCCTGGATTAGGGCCCATTCTAATGACCCCATTTTAACATAAGAACCTCTTTAAAGGTTAGATTTGTGATACAGAGGGTCAAATATTCAGCATATGAATTTAGGGTAAGATGGGAAGACACAATTCAACCCATAGTAAGTGGATTTGTCAACACTTTTTAATCAGAATAATATCTATGGGTATATTCATTATTTGCAGTTTTAGCTTTTACAAGCATGTTTTAATGAGGACTTTTGTATATATTTCTGAATGATATATCTGTGATGTTTGTTTAGTTCAATTGCTCACTTATTGACTGTATTATTTGTTGTTTTGGTATTTAACATTTTTGTTGTTGTTGTTTTTGTTCTTTATATATCCTAGACATTTATCCTCTGTCAGAATTATAGCTGGCAAAGATTTTCTCCCATTCTGTGGGCTTGCTCTTTATTGTATTGATTGTTTCTTTTGCTTTACAGAAACTTTTTAATTTCATGTAGTCACATTTGTTTATTCTAACTACTATTTCCTGGGCTACTAGAGGTTTTTGTTGTTGTTGTTGTTATTGTTGTTTTCAGAAAGTACTTGCACTTTTGTGGCTGCCTCAGTGTCCTCAATTGCCTCAAAATTGTCATTTTGATAATTTTTATCATGATCTTTTTGACTTTGGGGAAGAGCTGGAAGTTACATGGTGCCAGATCTGGTGGATAATGTGGATAAGGACACAACATAATGATTTTATTTGACAGAATTTTTCACACTATAAGTGATATGTGACTTGGAGCCTTGTCATGATGAAGGATGGAACTAAAGACATGCATGAAAGAATATTTCCAGAAATGCTTCAGAAAGTGACAAGAATGATGGGATAGACATGTTTGAGACCAGGGGAGTGTTTTAAGGAGGATTAATGGCAGTGTGTCTTTTACTTAAGAAAATAAACATGCACCATATTTTTGGGGGGTGGGGGAAGGACCCGGCAACCCACTCCCAAAAACCAATCCACCATTGAAAACCCTATGAATAGCAGAGAAGCACTGACAATAGTGTTTTGCCTGTTGTATGTAGGATCGTTATGAGTAGGATACTGACTTGATGACACCTAACAACAACATATTTTTTTTAATCACATAATTTCCTACTAGTTCTGTTTCCCTGGTTGAACTCAAACTGAGGCAGTTTAAATATAATTGATGTTACATGAGAGTGCTTTCCTATCCAATTTATTCCAATAAACAGGTTGTGCTATTTAAAAAATAAATTTTAGTTTTTCTAGCCTTATATTCTCTCCTTTAGTTCTTGTCTGAGTATTCCCAAAATCAAATCCCATGTTTACTATCTCCACTTCTCTTGGTTACATCCTGAAGCTCCTTTTGTATACTAACTTCTTCTCTCACATCCAACAATCCCCCAGCTGGATTATATTGCACTTTTACAATTATTATCCTGGAAGTCATTTGGGAAGGTAGGAATAAATTCTGAGGGGCCATGTTTTGTCTTGCAAACTAGATATCTTTATGTCTTTATTAAGCAAGAAAGGAGCACATAATAGGGCTAACAGGACACCTCTTTGGGGAAGTCAATTCAGGGAAACCTGTGATTCAAGATTTCTTAGTACATCAACCCAGACAGCACCCTGATACCTTTCTCAGCCTCACTCCATAGTTATCAGATTTACTGTGATTCAGAGTTAGGTTTCTCTGGGCTCTGCTAATCATCTGCTTTACTTCTGGGTTTAACATTCACTTTTCTTGCCCTTCCATGGCAGGGGATAAATATCTCTTTGCATTCTGCCAAAAATATCCCCTTGCTTTTTTTGTTTTGTTTTTCCAAGTTGGTCATTCAGCCTCAGACTTTCATTAATGTAATAATTTCATTGACAGTTTCCAAAAAGAGACATGCAAAGGAAATCACTTGAGTTAATGCACCAATTAGTGCATTCCCTTCTACTGGTATTCTATCCCAGTTTGCCAACCATGACAGTTTTAACAATGGACCCAACGTAGCATGCTATAATAGCTATCAGTTTCTAGTGGTAAAAGGATTCTCATCACCAGCCTGCCAGATAGTGATGCAGGTCCAAAATCCCTTTATATTTTCTCCCTGTAAAGAACACAGCTAACACAGATTGTCTCAGGTTAGTTGCCCTGAAAACAGATTCTGAAGAAGAGATTTAATTAAAGAAAGATATTGGAAGGAGTTTCTGAAACAACACTGATATGGAAGTTGGAAGCGAGACTGGTCAGAGAGAGAAACTGAACTGTATTCCCCAGGAAAGACTTCACATGTGTTATAGGGTGCCGTGTAGCTAGGGATTTACATTGGAGTTGCTTTGAATTTTGCCCTACATCTTAATGGGCCAAGTTTTTTAGACTATTAGCAACGTCTTTGCATAGAAACTGTCTCTGAGGAGGATGTTCAATATGCGGCAAAGCAGCAACTTTCAGCAGAAATACATTTCTAGAAAGAGAGTTGGGCAGAAGTAATACTATGGGGAGTGGGTGAGTCTGTAGGGATATGGCCTAGAGAGGGAGGGAAAGGGCACGGCTCTGAGACTGAATGGCTTGAGGCTTATCTAGCCCACTTCGAGGCCTGCGGCGCTCCTGAGACACTCAGCTGACTCGCTGTGGCACACCCAGCTTGAATCTGTGAGGCAAAGACCAAACAGCTAAAATGGTCCCTAACATATTGCCATAGGCACACCTGGCTCAAGCCTTAGGACTGAACCCACGAGGTCTAGCCCATGTGGTGAGGCAAGATGGCCCTTGACCATTGCAGCCAGAGTATATCCCTCCTCGAATTTCTAGCCACATCATATCACCTGATGTCACCTAATTGGCTAACCCAAAATATCATCATGACATCACAAATTCTGATTGGTTAACCCAAGAGGCTTATAAGAGCAGTGCACAGGAGCAGAGCTTGAGTTGGAGAGCAGGAATAGAGCTTGCTGTTTGGATTATAGTAAAGACAAGTTTTGAGGTAACATTTATCCAACTCCCAGAATGGCGTTGCTTTGTAATACTCAAGCAAGGCGGGCTAGCCAAGTGTGTGGTTTCAGTTCTTGGCCAGAAGTGAGACCCATATGAGTCTACTGAATGTGAGAAGGAAGGATTGGATGGGCATCACAGCAACTGCCCATCATGTCCACATCCACCCAACTCCTCAGGCCCAAATCCTGGATTCTTCCTTTTCTTGCATCTCTTACCCAATCCATCAGTCTGCTTGATGATATCTCCAAAATATAGGCAGAAGTTGCTCACCTCTCACCACTTCCACTGTAAAAATCCATATTGTATCTACTGCTTTCCTTCACCAGGATGACAGTTTCCCAATACTTTCCCTGCATTGACTCTTACCCTTCCGTACTATATTTTCTTCATAATAGAATGATCTGAAAAATAAACATGCATCCTAGTTTAGAACTGTCTGATTAGTTCCCACTGCAGGTAGCGTAAAATTGAGGCTCTTTATCACAACTGACTTTAATAATAACAGTTACCATGTTTTAGTCCAGAGTCTGCTAAGTACATTGCACTCATTATCACATATAATCCTACAATAGCCTTCTGAAGATGGTATTGTCAGTATTTTGCACATAAAAAAGAAAAGCTGTATCTTAGTAAGGTTAAGTAACTGGCACCAAGTTACAGAGCTGGGAAATAAAGCCTGAATATGAGCTTAGTGATGTCTGATTTGAAAACTTTACACAATGCTACCATACCTATTACTGTTTTTGTTGTTGCTGTTAGGTGCAGTCAAGTTGTATCCTACTCATAGCAGCCCTTTTAGGGTTTTCAATGACTGATTGCTTTTTCACTATTGCCTTGGGAGTGGATTGCCATGCCCTTCTCCCATTTTTGCAGTGCTGGGAATTGAACTCAGGACCTCAGCAACTGCAGAGCGGTGCTCTACCAACTGAGCTAAATCCCAGCCCATATCTATTGTTAGTATGTGTATTTATGTAAAAATTCCAAGTTCTTGCCCTCACTTTAGAGAAACATTGTTTTGCCTTTGCAGACATCCTCTCACCTACAAAATCAGCATCAGTGTAAGCAATTCATACTATTATTTTCTGAGAACATAAAGTGTTCAATAAATATGGTTGAATTTTGTATTTTGTTCTCATAGGCCTTTTAGAAAATGAGGGGTAATTTCACATGGGGAAAGTAGATCTACAGTGCTAAACTGAACTGTCAAAGTGAAGGAGTTAGCCAATTCTGGGACCGGGAATGAAAGTGTGCCACCAACCTCTGACCAAAGATACTTCCTACAATGATATACTGTCCCCCCACAAAGGGATTTTCTCCATGGGGAATACTGCCTCCATTTCTTCAGCTATATACCAATAATGCTCTAGGGCAGCATTTCCAGAAAGAATGAAAGAAACTCGTACCCAAGATAAGCAGTCTGTGATCATCATTGACTAACATGGAATATGGCAACAAGCTTGAAGATGCATTCTTCATCTTTATGCAGTTTAAAGGGTCTCCAACCTCTGTGCACTTGAGAACATTTGTGCTCCTCGTGAAGGTTTTGTTTGGGAGTGAGAATTCATCCACACATTTAACTGAAGCTTCATGTCTACATTCAGGTCACTGCCATTACTCCACGAATTGGGAGGCAAAAATTGACATTATTCGGTGTTTTTCATTTCTTCAGCAAAATTGTCCCCACTCAGCTTGTAAATAATTATAAATAAAACAAAAAATAAGAAGAACTGCTAGTCAATATTTAACAATCAGTTCCCTGGCAGCACTGCACATTTCCCAATCTACTCTGTTAATATCGGTATAATCTCCTGCAGTCCCAGTTTTTCTCCCAGCTTAGAGAATATTCCAAGAGCTAATATTTCCCTGACCTCAGAACTTAAAAAAATAGTCAGAAATAATATGGCTGGGAAAGTACAGGCTTATCGTTGGTTGATATCTATGTTGTTGTTGTTAGCCTAGAGAAGTTCTCAGCAAAAGTCACCTCCTTGTTTATTGGTGATTATGTTAAAGGAATACCCATTCTTATCAGCTTCATCAGAGAAGTTATAATATATCTAAAAAGGCCAAGTCATTTCAAAACTGAGTATGCAACCTATTTGTTTCTGGGGAAAATTAGGAAAGGAACCTGAGTTTAAGGGAAATGAGAAAGCTTAACAAGAAAGATTTGTAAGTGGTAACATTTTTACTTAATATTTCTGTTAAAATGCAGATACTGAGATACATTAAATAAATGATAACTAACATTTTTGTAGGTCTAAGTAAAGAGAGTATTTTGCATGTACTATTGCATTTGGTCATGTAAAGTTTTTGTAGATATGTGAAATAATATAGTAACAAGATGTACCACTCTGAGTATGTCAGGAGGTGTGAAATGTTAGTGCTTTTATAAAGCGATAAAACACTGAATCTTTTTCCAAGGAATGTTATGGTATTTCATTCTTATAACAACTGATCTGGCTGAAGTATTCTTCCTTTTAGTTTCATTGAATAGTCTTTGGTAAGGGTTATCTATTTCTAAATGAATCTGCTATATATACATCAAAACATGCAATGTATAGATCCAAACTTTGGTTAGTAATTAACATAAACAAATCTTTAGGAAAGTGATGTGGTTAATGGAAAAAAATAGTGTCTCAAATCAGGATACGAATGTACTGTTGAGGGTGATAATTATAATAGCAATATTTACATAGCTTTTAGTTTGTGCCAAGAACTGTTTTAGGGTTTTTCTCTATATCTCATTTAATACTGATGACCATCCTATGGAATAGATACTTGTTGTAATTTCTGTTATACATATAAGGACATGTGAAATACAGGAGTTAGGTAATTTACCCAAGAGTGCTATACTTCACAATGGAATTTTGAGGATCCAAAGTTAAACACCTAATTGTGAAGTCCATGCTATTAATAATGTCTCTGCTAAATTGCTTTTGGAGTGGCAACTCTCTTCTTGCTGAGTGAACATGGCCAATGTCATTTATTTATTTATTTATTTATTTATATATTTGTAATCTACTCAAGTGGTCTGATACTGGTCCTCTCTACTCCCATGAAGTTATTATCAGGATTACCTGAAATAATATATTTAAAAGCACTTTAAAAGGTAATGTGCTCTTCAAGTGGGAGGCAATAGTACTACATTGTATACAATGGTTACTTACTCAAAGCAATGGCCCATTAAATGATCAGCAATGAGTATATTTGGTTTTCTAATAAACTGAACACCAGTGAATAGGCTTCATCTAGATGTACACACATTAGTTCTTCCCCAAATTCAGAAGCAAGTGGAGGCTCAAACTGCCTCTGAACAGTTCTTTGGAGGCACACAGACATATTTCTGGAAACAGGCAGGAACTGCTATAATTGTTTGCACATGCGGGCATTGTCTCAAATATGATTTTGCTATTTCAGAGGTTCCGTTGTCATAACTATCAAAATGACACAGGCAGTACATTTTTGTAATCTCCATATTTGATGCATGAAAGAAGACTTAATTCCTGTTTGAATAAACAACATAATAAGGTTATTGAGATTAGAGACCATTACTATATAAAATTATGTCTAAGTGGCAGATATAATTAACATTGGATTGTAATTACACTAATTACAAGTCACATTAAGACACTCCAGTAATGACAAAGTGAGAACCCTATAATTGAATGGAATAAGTAGGGAAACATGCTGCTCACACTAATTACCTAAATGAGCTAATATGTCTTCAGAGTGACAGTCATGTTCAATGTTATTACGCAGACAAGGCAGTTGAGTGAAGTATTTTTAATTTTTTTTTCTTTTGCTAATTTTCTTCCTTTATTCTCTTCAGGATCTATTTCAAATCATCAGCAGCTTTGGAATTTCTCTCTTGAGCCAAAGAAAATAAAAGCTGCAATTAGAGATTTCTCTAACCTTGTTAAAGGAGAGCACCTATGGGAACCATCAGCAAACCAGGTAAGATTCTCCTCTTGGTGTGGGGAATGCACCGAAAACCAGCTGGTTCCTTGGACTGGCTAACACTCCCAAATTCTTCTCTGTTTTGGCTTTCCAGCTTACCAAATCAAGTAACTCCAGCTCCCTGTGTAGTTTTTCAGCCCTGAGAATCATCATATTGTGGGTTCTGAAGTACCAAATACAGTTTGCAGCAGCCTGGCTCCAGAGAGACCCTGGAGAGTGATAAAACCTGAATTATTCAAGACAATTAGTATGAGCATTACGCTGGAACTCACATTTCAGCCCAAGCTGTTAAGTGAGAATATAAACTAATAGTGGAATATGAATTCATAACCCTGTGAAAATTGTTTATTTTTTGTTGTATCTCCTCCCAGCCCCCCAACACATTACCTTTCCTTTGACTCTCCAACTGTCTGAGGGCACTCCTTGGGTGACAGAGGGAAATACAAGGAACAGACTGCAGCTATTTAAAACCTTTCTTTGAAAATGAAGATGTTTTTTTCCTCTCTCTCTCTCTCTCTCTCTCTCTCTGGCAGGAAATCACAATACGAAGGAAACAGAATTGATGTGCTAAATTAATAAATGATGCTGAGCATAGCTTTTCTTTCTTTTGTGTTGGTGAAGAAATTGTGTCAGGCATGTCTTTGTTAGTACAGCTTTGAAACAGCTTCTGTAAATTCTATTTTTTTCCCTTGCATTTATGCAAAGGGAATTTCCTTATCTTCCTCCAGAAACTATAATTTTGCCTCGAAGAAACCAGGCCTATAGGTTTCTAATATAAAGCAGTAAACCATGCATAAAATGTTCAGTAATAAGTGGATGCTATATTAGTCCAAAAGTGCAAATTTGACCCTCCTACTCTGTTAATTTTTGACATATAACTCAGAAATAATGACTCCGTTTTCTTGAAGTACTTCATTTCCAGGGTTCTGCAATTCTTATAGTCAATCATATTTTAGTTCAAAATGGACTTAATATTGAATTTGAATTAGGTTTATACTCAATTAATTCTGTAGTTGTACCAACTCATATAATTGAGCATTAGGAGTTTACATAAGATGATGTTGATTGAAACAAATAGTACTGGAGGCTGGTCTTCTTCTAATGTCATGCAAATCAGAGGCAAATGGAGCTTGGCTTGCTTGTCTATGATAAGGAGTGGGGTGATTTAGTGTTTGTCCTTAGCACCATCCTGCTTTCACTGATGATTTTGCAAATTGTTCATTATCTCTGTTTTGATATGATGGTAATTTCAATGGTTACTTGCTACATATTTAGAATCTTTGAAACTCAAAGAAGCTCAGGAATTTATTTTATGTCACTATCTCCTAGTAAATGAGTTAGCCAACTTGGCAGAGCAGTCAGACACCCCAGACCAGGGTTGGCAAACTTTTTGTAGAAAGAGCCAGATAGTAAATACTTAGGATTTTCTGGATCACATATGGTCTCTGTCATATATATTTTTTCACAACCCTTTAAAAAATGTAAAAACCCTTAGTGTGCTGTATATACTAACTACATATATGTTTATGTGTACATGTATATATACACATATATGTATATTTATACCTACACATAGTTGTATATGTACAATTAATATACAGGTCTGTATACTATCAGACCACAGGCAGAATTTGGCCCATAAGCAGTTGTTTGTCAGACTCTCAACTAGACAAGTGTAATTGAACATGCATAATAGTGAAAATTATTCTTTACTAGAAGCTAAATAGACAACCACTTAAATCAACTCTTCTTAAAACACCGAAAAATAAAATGTACTTTATAGATACTCAGTTACAGTCAGATATTTTCTATTTTTACTTGAATAAGTCACTATACTGTGGATATTTGAATTTGAGAGGGAAAGGAGAGTGCCTACACAGGCTGTGGGGAGCAGCCTGGCATGGGGCTGGGTCTCACCCTTAATGGGGTAAACGGCTGTTTGTGCAAGGCTGAAAATGAGGGGCTGGCCACACAGAGCAGGTTGATCAGCTAAGTGACTATGCTAAAGATAAGGTGATCTAGATATCAGGAGAATGTTATAAAGTATAGAAATCAATAAAACTAGATTGAGCACTAAGATTGTTAATACATGTAAGTGCATAAATCTATAGAGATGTAAATTGTGGTACACACACATCCTTATATATACCTCTCCCAGCTCTGTTTACTGTGAGGGTCTGGGAGCAGAAAAGCCTCAACAACCTAGTGCCCAGATCATGAACTTGTCAATATCATTCTCTACCAAATCAAATGAACAAACAAACAAACAAACAAACAACAAACAGGGATTCTTGAAAATATTGTTGATTCTAGAATAGAGGCAGAGAACATCAGAATTTTTGTTGCTGCTCTCTCAAAAAGAAAATAAAGACCACAGAATGCTTGTGTTATGTCAGAAAGATCCAGTGAGCAGTTTGAAGAGGCTCCCACTGGAAAAATTGAGAATAATTTCAGGACTGACCTGGAGGATTGCTGTCTAAGTAAATTTGGATAACTATAGTTCACCTTGAGAAAAGGAGTAGCAGGTACGCAAGAGGGTGTGGGCAGACTGATGCTATGGAGGGAAAACGTCTTCATTGTCAAAGATGGTTTAATACTTAGTAAAAAATCCTTGATATTTCCATCTAGTGCTTCTACTCTCTTACAAAGCATTAAAGGAAAAAAAAAACCTTGATTATATTCATGCTACCCTAACTCCCACTACAGCACACATGGATGTATAATGCTTGCAACTTTGCCAAGAACAGCCACCTCTTCATCCTCTATAGCTGCCTCTGTCTTTAGAGAATTCCATATGTAAAAAGATAGATCAATGATAAAGCCAGTTGAATACCACAGAGTCACTACAATATATTCCTGGTATAACATGTTTTCTATTATAATTCTAACAGCTAAATTCTCAATAATTAAAACAGATTTCTATGTTTGACAACTTTTTACCCAGACTCCAAACTCTATCATGGGCTCCAGTTCAATTTATTGTGCTGCAGGGAAGAAACAAGAAACGTTCAGCCAATATTGTGTACAATCTTATGCCCAAAGACCTTCCCATAGATCATCTGTTTACTTAGTACAATACCAGTTATAACTGTAGAGTTCAGGTCCCTGTTCAGAATTCCATTTGGAAGTGTCTATATCTCTGATGAATAAGTGGAGACCCAATTTAGGCCTCATGATTTCTACTCTTTTTTTTATAACCCTTCCAGATGGGATCAGTGATGTCATCTGATATGGACTCAGTCTCCTGCCTATTCCTGAAGCATCTTTGATTAAATTAGGAAATATGCCCAATATCCCAGTCCCCTTATTTGCCAGGGTTTGGAATCAATGCTGTGAGCTGAGCAATGAATCAACTCATGATTTCTGGGATTTTGTGTTGGTCCTTCAACAACTTTGCTCCCAATGAGTATAATATGACTGGAGCTCCAGGCACATTCACTACAGGCTGTGTGTCCCCACTTTGCTCTGCTTCTCTTTCCTGCTCCCATGTTGGCTCTATCTAAAGCCTTAGAGTTTTGCCACATTTCCCACTCTTTACCTCTGTCTAGACCTCAGTCTCACAGTTTGAGCAGGGTCATTTTCTCTAGTGCCAGTCCTTTCCATCAAGGAGACATCCCTCACCTATAGTAATCTAGGGTAGTAGCTAAAACATTGCCACTTCTGGACAAATATTTTAGTTTATGACTTATTTCCCAACTTAAAAAGCAAAATATTTTTGGAATGAAGTTTGAATTGGTTTCTTTCCATGGTGCTGGGTGCCTATGTCTAGTCCTTTGGAGCATCCTATAGTACACCTCTCTCACTAACTCCTAATCTTCTGGGTGCCACCTTCCTTACCTGTCTTGTTCTCCCTGTAGTCCTTGAGCTCAGTCTTACATGAGTTGTTACAATTGGAGGCAAGTCAGTGCCTGCAGACTCTCTCAACCATGGTCTTGATTTTAAGACACATCCTGGCACCATATAACCTTTCATCTGCCAAGTATTGCCTTGCACCTGAGATGCAGATTATGTAACCTACTAATATTTAATTCCCTGTAGCACCCTAAACATAGTTAATAGTGGAGATCTGCAGTTAAAAGTTTATCTAACTGTAATGCTGGGCAAGTGATTTAGACTCTCTGAGCATGGTTGGCATAAAATGAGGGTGATATATAGATAAAATGAGATAATTCATACATCATAAGGTTGTTAAGAACTGATGACAATAGCTATTTATCAAGTGCTACTATCACTTAACAATAACAAGTATATGTGGACACTGTACTAAGTAATTTGCACATATAATTTTGAATTCTTAGAATTATATTGCAACATGTTTTATATTTTCATTTTATAGGTGAGGAAATTGAGGCCCAACGTGGTTAAGCAATTTATTTTAGGTCTTTCTTGTAAGTGAGAGAAAGGGCTAGAATTAAATTGCAAGGTTTGGTTGTTGCTTAAATTCTAGCATATTTCACTGTGTTCTTCTGGACACCTCTTATGTGAAGATTTTTCTTCAAAAAAACAAAGAGACACATTTCTCTGTGGCATTTCCTGTTTTCCTATTTCAAATATCTTTTTTAGTTGCCTAAGAATTTCCAGGATCAAAGACATAATTTATGTTTTGAACTCCTGCAGGCTGAAAAGAAAAATGAATTTATCATTTTCCATCCTTTAACTCTTTCAGTACAATTTTTAAGCAATCCAACTGAGGTAGCAATAGACATACTTTAATATGAAGGAACATTAAATACATTATACAGGTGGGACAGAGGGATGTGTGAGAGAGAAATAACAAAGCCCTAAGGATCTTAGTCTGTAATGAATTAGATGTTACAGAAAACTCTAAAGGGGAATTAAATTCTTCAATATCCTGGGGAAGCCTGCAACCACAGCCCTGTGGCATCTGATCCTGTCAGATCTCGGAAGCTAAGCAAGGTCGGGCCTGGTTAGCACTTGGATGGGAGACCACCTGGGAACACCAGATACTGTATGCTTGGGAGATGGACCTGGCAACCCACTCCCAAAAATCAATCCGTCATTGAAAACCCAATGAACACCAGAGAAGTACTGACAGTAGTGCTTGAGTCAGATACCGACTCGACAGCACCTAATACCAACCACAATCCTGGGGAAAGGAAGTCTCCCTAATATGCTACAATTCTCCTGAAGGTGGTGTTTTCTGACTGTTTTCTTTAAAGTTGGTCCCCTAAGTATCTTTTACCTTAATCTCTTATTTTGATTTCTTGATAACTTATACACATAATTATTATATTTGTTTTCATTTTTTCAATGTCCTTCTTTGGAATGTGTGATAGTTGTTGTTGTTAGCTCCTGTTGAGTCCAGTCTGACTCATAACGACCCTATGTACAGCAGAAGGAAATACTTCCTGACTCTGTGCCAGGCACATGATCTTTTTTATGTTTAAGTCCATTGCTGCAACCACTGTGTCAATCCATCTATTTGAAGGTCTTGTTTTTTTTTGTTGACCTACTTCTCTCCCAAGCATGATTTCCTTCTCCAGAGATTGATCTCTTTTGACAACATGTCCAAAATACATCAGAAACAGGTCTAGCCATCCTTACTTCCAATGAACCCTCTGGTTGCACTTCTTCTAGGATGGATCTTTTCAGTTCTTTTGACAGTCCATATTATATTCTATATTCATCTCCAGCACCATAATTCAAAAGCTTCAATTCTCCTGTCTCTCATTCAATATCCAGTTTTTCAAGCATATAATGCAACTGAAAATACCTTTTCATGAATCAGGCACACCTTCATCTTCAATGTGGCATTGGAATACAGACTTCCTAAAGACTAGGATCATATCATACAGCAGTTGGTGCATGGTATATGCCCAACATAGGAGAAGAACCTGGCATCTCACACCCTAAGCAATCCCAAAACAATCAGCCATTGCAAACCCTATGAATAGGAGAGAAGCACTGATAGTGCTGGGCATGGCACAGTGTCAAGCAGCTTTCATTCTATTGTACATAGGGTATCTATGAATTGGACCCAAATCAGTGGTACCTAACAACAACAACAGCAACAACAACAATAACAACAACAACAACAACAACAAAACAACAACATATCTAATAAATATATGTTAAATTAATTGACAAAAGTCCAAAGAAGATTCCTCCTTGTGTGGAGAGGGACCTTGGGTTCTGCCATATTAAACTCCATATACCCACAGGGGGTCACTGGGCAAGACAGAAACATGCATGGCTTTGTTTTCATTAACACTCCATCCATACACTTCTTATCATAGAATGGGACCCAACTCAGAGTGTTGTGATCTCCAAAGGAGACAGATTAAAATTAGACAATATTCATGGGTCTGTGAATTCCTATGGGTCACAGCACTGATAGGTGGCTGTTTGACCCCATGTTTGACCCCATAGCCTTTAAATATTTTACAAAATTTAGGTTAGTAGGAAAATATTCACAACAATTCACTGAGGGGAAAAAAGGTTATACAACCATATGTGCCATATGAGGCAAAATTATCTCTTTATATTTTTATCTACAACTATATATTCAGAGGGAGAGAACAGATTGGATTGAAATAAATGAAAATGTTATTAGTGATGATCTCCAGGTGGTAAAATCTCAGGTGATGTATAGTTTTATGTGAATGTTTTCCAAGACTTCTCTCCTTAACATGAATTACTTACAAAAAAGTAAATATTAAAAATAAGGTAAGACTCCATTAAGTAGAATAACTCAAAATAAGTCTGATCATACTGGCATCTCTTCTCATGTTTCTATTTCCTGTCCACTGGAATGGATTTTCTGGATCTCTCTCTGTACTACAGATTGTAGAGTCTCCCTGGCTTGGCTTTTGGTATCTCATAGTCCTTGTCAGCACAGTCAAGACCTTGACTCTCTGTTCACAGGTCTTGCTTCTTAGAATGTTTGGTGTTTAAGGTGCTGCTCTTTTCTTTTTCTCTTTACTCAGTATCCAGTTGTTGTAGGCATAATTGATCTGGGCCTCAAAGGATTCCAGGCAAGAAATTGAGGCAAATATCATAGTTTGAAGATTTCTTCTTAATCCAGGCTGTAACACCAGTCACAGACCTTTAAATGGAAACTACAAGGCAGTTTCCTCGGCTTCTTCATGAGTGGTAGAGGTGATGCTGGGATTCAGTGACAATGTAAAGAACTAAATATTGAATCTATTAGTTTGTTTCAAAGTTTGCAATGATTCCTTTAGAACCAAGGAAGTACCCTGACCTGTAAGTTTTCATGTATCTGGAAAAGGCAAAAATAGAGTAACTTAGCTCAGTTGATAGAGCACTGCTCTGCAGTCTCTAAGGTCCTGGGTTCGATTCCCAGCACTGAAAAAATGGGAGAAGGATGTGGCAATCTACTCCTGAGGCAAACCTGAAGAACAATCAGTCATTGAAAACCCTATATGGGTCGCTATGAGTTGGACATAACTCAATGGCACCTAACAACAACATGCCTACCATGCTTAGCTTGATCTTGCTTATCACTCTTCTTTCCCAAATATACTTTCTCTTCTGACCTCAAAGGAAAGCTTGTTTTTCATGCTTTCTTCTCCAGTGCAACATACAAGTCCTAGAGTTTATTCCTTGCCAGGTAACTGATTAGAGTCTTAAAAAATACAAATAGAGTTCTTTATACATTTTAGAAATTTGTCCTCTCACATGTATAGGATGCAAAGATTTTCTCCCATTCAGTGGCCTCTTTCTTAACTCTGTTGATTGTTTTATTTCCTGTACAGAAGCTTTTTAATTTCATGTAATCCTATTCATCACTTATTGGTGCCATTTCCTGAGTGATTGGAGTCTTGTTAAGGGAATACTATCCTATGCCTATGCCTGCAGCCGTAGCACTGTGACATCTGATCCTGTAAGATCTCTATAGCTAAGCAGGGTTGGGCCTGGTTAGTACTTGGATGGGACACCGCCTAGGTAAGCCAGATATGGTAGGCTTGGGAAAAGGACCTGGCAACCCACTCTCAAAAATCAGTCAGCCATTGAAAACCCTATGAATAGCAGAAAAGCACTCATAAAGTGTTTCACCTATTATAGGGTCACTATGAGTCGGATACCGACTTGATGGCACCTAACAACAACAACAATAACAACAATCCTATGCCTGTATGTTGGAGTGTGTTTCCTAACTTTTCTTCTAGTAGTTTTAAGGTTTCTGGTTTTATGTTGAGGTATCTTATCCATTTAGAGTTCACTCTTATGCAAATTAAGAGATACAGGTATATTTTCATTTTTCTACAGATCTCCAATTTTCCCCAAATGATTTGTTGAAGAGGCTGTCCTTTCTCCATTGTGTGTCATTAGCCACTTTGTCAAATAGCAGGTGGCTTTTGTTGCATGGGTGTATCTCTGGATATTCAGTTCTGTTCCAGTGGTATTCAAGCCTATTTTTGTTCCAGTACCAACTTGGTTTTGCTATATAGCCCTTTAGTATAAAGTTAGATATTGTGATCCCACCTGCATTAATTTCACTGCTTAAATTATTTTGGCTATATGTGGTCTTTTGTGTTTCCATATAAATTTTTGGATCATTTTTTATATTTTTGCAAAATCTGTCATTAGGATTTTAATAGCAATTGCATTAAATCCATAAATTAATATAGCCATTTTTACAATACTGTGAGTATAGCCATTTTCACAATATTGATTCTCTCAATCCATGAGCAGAGAAAGTCCTTCCATCTTCTAGTATCCTCTGTAATTTCTTTCTTTAGTGTTTTCAAGTTTTCCTTATAGAGATCTTCAGAGTCTTTGTTTAGAGTGATTCATGAATATTTAATTTTTTGATGAGCTATTGTGAAAGGAATTGTTGCCTTAATTTCCTTCTCTTCCTGATCACAGTTGGTGTAAAGGAAGGTAATAACCCAATGCACAAGTGGGCAAAGGAATTGAAAAAATAGTTCTCAAATAAAGAAGCTTATAGGGCCAAGAAACACATGAAAACATGCTCAATATCCTCAGAAATTAGGGAAATACAAATCAAAACAACTATGAGATTCTATCTAACTTCAGTAAGAAAGACCAAGATAAACAAAATAAATAACAACAAATGCAGGCAAGGATATGGAGAAAAAGGTACTTCTATACTGCTGGTGAGATGTTCAACCACTTTGGAAACCAATATGGCAATGCCTCAGAGAACTAAAAATAAAAGTGCCATATTACCTAGCTATACCATTCCTGGGAATGTACCCAAAGGGAGACAAGTCATCATACCACAGAGACACTTGCATCTCCATATTTAATGCAACATCCTTCACAATAGCAAGGATATGGAACCAGCCATGCCCATCAATAGAAGAATGGATACAAAATTGTGGTGCATATACACAATGTAATATTACTCAGCAATAAAAAATATTGCCATTTGCAGGAAAATGAATGGAATTGGAGAATATCATCATAAATGAATGAACACAGGCTCAAAAAGAGAAAAATCTTATGTTCTCACTCACATGTGGGAGCTGAATCTTAAAGGAAGAAAAAAACCTATACATAAGTAGATATGTAAAAATGAACAATTAAACTTAGCTGAGAAGGGAAATCATAAATAGAGTAGAAAGAAGGAGGGAGGGGACTAACGAAAGCAAGCAAAGGCTGTGGAAGGTGGGAAGGGGAGGAAAATAATATGAAGGGATAAAGGGAGAAAGGATAATCTCAATGTAAATGATGCAACTTCATGAGTACATGGGAAAAAGTAGAGGAATATAATCCATACATGCGTATGAGTTTTACTACATATTAACCAAAAGGTTCTATAAAATTTAAAAGTTGACAAAGTGTAACCAAACTGTTGTAATAGTTGCATAATGGAAAAGTCAAATGCTGTATTACCCTGTACCCAACCAACATTTATCAATAAAGGGAAAAAGGAAACAAATCTAAATAGAGGTGTTCATAGCTGATAAAGACCAGATGTGTGAAAAGTGTTAATGTTTGTGCTGACAATATTGATATATCCTCAATAACTTTCAGAACCTTAAGTGAAATGCTTTAAGATTAAAAAAAAAGGAAGCAAAAGGAACTTTCATAATCCCAGAAAGTAAAAACAACTGTCTAATTGAGTTCAATATTTGACTACCTCTTATTTTCAGAGAAAAAGTTATGGAATCAATAATGTTAGTATCTGACTTTTTTGTGCGATACCTAGTATTTAAAATTTAAAAAATGGAACCAGTTGTTTCAGATGAGCTTTTATGTTGAATTACAAAGAAAGTCTTCTTTCTGGTATGCTGTTGTTAGATGCCATCGAGGCAGGTACAACTCATAGCAACCCTCATAGGGTTTTCAATGGCTGATTGTTTTGGGGATTGCTTTGGGAGTAGATTACCACATCCTTCTCCCATTTCTGTGGTTCTGGGGATTGAACTCAGGTTCTCAGAGAGTGCAGAGCAGCACTCTACGAACTGAGCTAAACCCCAGCCCTGGTATTTCTGATATAGTTTCATTAAAATGAGTGTAATATACATCCCTCATCAAAAGTATGGAAGCATAAATGGTACCTGTGATATGGCATATTTAGTACTGTATCTTTTTGCAAGTTAGTCAAGGATAGAGAATTTAAGTTGACTAGAAAAAACAACTATAAAACTCAGTGACAAAAACTCTGATCATTTCCAAAAGGTCAATTGAAATGGGTTGATTATAGTTTGCAGGTAAGTGGTCCTTAACCTATGCTATGCTGCTCTCAACTTCCTTGGTGTGGCCTTGCTCTGTTGAAAATCACATTTAGAGTTCTGATTAGATATTTTAGGGAGGATGGTATTAGAAAGTTGGAAAGAAAGCCACTTCTTAACTTCAATCATTTATGCATTCTTTCCTGTTTCCTTTACTTTGACTGCAGTTGAACTGATTGCCTATGTTATTTTATTTTAATACATACCTCAATTGTTTTACATGTTTGTGATCTGAAGATGCCTGACAGCAATGAGTCTATTTTTTATTTGGCAATCTGATTGTAATTAAGTGGATGTTTGCGTTTATGACTCTCTCTCTCTCTCTCTGTTTGACATTTTTAAAAGTTACAAAAATCTTAAATGGTAAACAGGACTTCAAAGTGATGAAAAAGTGGGTCAAGTTTTGGGTGTGGGTTCCATAGATTAAAATTTAGAGGGTTTGGGTTTAAAATTTTAATCCAATGGATAGATAGATGAATATGTTTTTCAATATTTTAAATAGCTAATAAAAAAAGAAAACAGAAACAAAAATAAACCAATATAAAACAAAATCATTAAAAGCTCATCCTGAATCCAATTTTTCACTGGGTTTGGGTTCAGGTTTGGGTTCAGGCTCAGGTTCAGAAAAAAAAAAAAGCCTGAACTACAACAGGGTCAGGGTTTAGATCCAGGTTCAGTTTAAAGCCTGGCTGTCTATACATAGGATTTAAGCCCAAAGCCGAACTAAACCCAAGCACTCTAAATTTTAACCTATTAAACCTACATCTGAACCTGAATTCATTTTTTTGTGGGTTTGAAACCCTAGTGATAAGATCAACTTTAAGACTGTGAAAATCATTTAATTTCTGTCTTCTCATCTAAAAATTCAAAATAATATCTGTCTTTTTGAATTTCAAAAGAAAGCTATAAAATTCACAATGAAAAAATAAAATATTTTGAAAAGCATAAAGTTCTATTTAAACATGAGGAAGATATTACATTGTTTTAATTTTTCATATTTTTACTTTTAAAATTTCACATTTTAAAGGTATGTTAGAAAAATTCTTATTTTCATTGGCATAATTTTTATAATTGAGATGATTATAAAGATAAATTATCTACATAATATGCTATAATGATATATTCATACACATAGGAATATTTTTTCCTCAATTTTTTTTCACTTAGTATGAGATTTTCATCTTGACTCTCAGTGGA
>VMDO01017087.1:0-45856 GCA_007922755.1 Pedetes capensis | reverse complement strand
AGAGAGGGGGAGGGGGAGGGAAATGCTAATAGCCAACAAACAAAATGTATTTAGCCTTTAATCAAACAAATATAAAGTAAAACTGCAAACAGCGTTCTGCCTCCGGCTAAGAGCAGGGAAACACGCCGACTGTCAGGAGCGCCGGGCCACGTGAGTGGTCGTTTCACAGCCTCTGAGGACCGCTGCCTCGAATCCAGAAGCCCAACCTGTAGGCGATGTCCTGAGACTCAGACCCAGCACCCAGAGTGTGCGACCGCTCCACTGTGGCTCACACTGAAAATGCCCAAAGGTCCGCCAGGAGGAAACCGGCCAGATGAACACCAACGTCTACCACAGGGCAAGAGGTCCAGACACTGGTGCTGGGCATGAGCCCTTCCGTCCTGCGTGCACACACGGGGCACGCGCACAGGAAACAGATGGCGGGACCGTGAGGGGAAATGCTCATGGTGATTATCCCCGAGGGCTCAAGCCACAATTTGTCCCTCTACTCTTCTCTACGTTTCTGTATTTTTTAAATAGACATAGTATGCCTCTTGTCAGAAAAATAGCAATAAAGTTATCTTTTATAAGCTTCTTGTTGTTGTTGTTAGGTGCCGTCGAAGTGAGTCCAACTCATAGCGACCCTCATAGCGTTTTCAATGGCTGACTGTTTCGGGATTGCCTTGGGAGTGGGTCACCACGTCCTTCTCCCATTTTGCGGTGCTGGGAATCGAACTCCGGGCCTCAGAGGCTGCAGAGCGGAGCTCTACCAACTGAGCTAAATCCCAGCCCTTTAAAAGCTTACAAATGCAAATATAACAAATTCAGGGAGGAGGCTGAATGAGTGCATGACCCGTCGCTCTGCTTTTCTCAGACCTTTCCCGAAGTCAAAGAAGACAAAAGGCGGGGATGTGAGCGTGACGGCTGCCCCATGTCACAGACACTCAGAGAGACTTAAGTGTGTCCTGCTTGTGACCCGAGGTGGCTGCTCCCACCGCACGTTCCACAGGTGATATCGTGGGGTTCGCAGCTGAAGCCCCACGCAGGACACCGACGCCCGGCGAGGAGAAGGCGCGTCATCATCGCCTGCCAGGCCAGCGGCACCGTGCCACCCTGCGGCCACAAGGCCCGTCCTGGAGGAGGGGCCTGATGCCCCCGAGGACCGCCCCGGGGCCTCAGCCAGCCAGAACCCAGGGAAGTGTGTCCTGCTCATCGGCACCACGGCTGGCCACCAGGCCCCAGGCCACTTGTGGGAGAGGACCGAGGCCATGATGGGGGCTCCCGTCCCAGGCGGAAGGAGCTCGAGCTGCACTGTGCCGCAGGAAGAGGCCTCCACTCTCTGTTCCTGCCTGGGATGGCTCTGCCCCACCCCCCGCGCCACCTGGGCAGGGATCTGCGCCTCCACCCAGTGCAGTCGGCCCTTCTCCCCACCCTCACTGCTGACTCACTCTCTGTGGCAGACCCCCCAGGGGCAGGCTGGCTCCTGGGGCCTCGCTGACGCCCAGGGCCAGCTCAGGGAGCCCCCGGCTATGGGGGAGGGAAGCACGCAGCTCCTGCTATGGAGAGGCATCCTGGACACTTTCACCTGCGGCACGCCTGCAGGCTGGGGACACAGCGGTGCCGTGAGAGGCAGCTCCCCAGCTGGCTATGCGGCTCTACCTGTTTTTCTGTACCCTATGTCCAACGCCACGGGAGAAGGATGTGGCAATCCACTCCCCAGGCAATCCTGAAACAATCAGCCATTGAAAACCCTATAAGGGTCGCTATGAGTTGGACAAGACTCGATGGCACCTAACAACAACAACAACATGTCCAACACCAACGGGGGCCCCCCTCACAGGGACCAGCTCCCAACCTGGAGCTTCATTCCCTTGGGGGCCACGGATAAGTCAGCACTCAGAGACATTTGCCAACTCAAGTCTGCTGACGCCTGATCTATCAGTCTAGCTTGGGAGGCTTGATGAATTTTAAGAGAAAAAGAATGAGGAAGCAAAAAATTACATGAAGAATGAAAAACCACGGGGCTGGTGCGTAGTTTGGCGGCAGAGCGCTTAACTAGCACGTACAAAGCACTAGGTTTGATCCTCGGCACCCCACACACACGAGAAAAAAACCCAATGCAATTTCAGTTCCCTCCCACAGAGCGCCTAACATGCCTTAGTCCTTTGCCCGTCTTGAAAAGAATAAATGTCCCCTTTTGCCAACGAGGCGATGGGGAACCTATGAACGTCTCCCACTCGCCTGCTGACACGCACAAGCTGCCATGTCACCTGCCACCTGGGTGGGTGGCTGTGCTTGGGCTCTGCAGCTCCAGCCTGTGCCCAGGCTGCCAGGCACATGGCTTCTCTCTCCAGGCGCCCTGTCCACCACAGAGCTCATCATCCCCCTGTGCCCACACAGCAGGGCGAGAGCGGGGAGCAGCCCAGTGGCACCAAGGGTCCCAGTTCCACAAAGCCACTGACAGTGGCCACGGATGAGTGAAACAGATCCACAAAGGCGCCCCCCATCCTGATGGGAAGAGGCCTGAGCCAGGAGAAAGAACCACGCCCTGTCGTGGGGTAACTCTGGGGGCTTTTATCAGCTGTCTTGGGCCCACTGCTCCATAAACAACTGCTTCAAAGGCAGCGGGCCTTGACAGAGCCCAGAGGGAGGGAGTGACATTCCTTCCTATTTAACGAGGCTCCTTTTCTGTGATTTCACCGGGATGCCGCCCAGCCCTCCTCCATTCTTTTGCCAGGCAAGACATTAGGCTCTTCCGGGACCACCTCGATTTCCCATGGTATGGAACAATGGCTGGCCCACTCCGCACCCCCGGCGCCCGCCCCAGCCCCCACTCTGTGTACACTGAGCCCCATGGCACACCCTGGCTCCAGCCTGCGTCTTGATCCCTGACCCACCACACCCTGGAGTGGCCAAGGAAGAACCTGCCCTGGCCAGGCCCTCGCCACTCTGCTGCCTCCTCTGACGTCAAGCGGAGGGCTGACTTACCTGGAGGAGCCACACCGCGGACATCACCCTCCCTGCCACCCTCGGTGCCTGGAGACACCCCAACACCTCCTGGCAGGATGGCCATCAGCGGCTCCGACTCAGCTCTGGCACATCTTCTCGCCACTGCTCTGCGCAACCTACTCGAGGCGACAAATGCCACGAGTGGGGTCTCCAAAGCGCCTTCCTGTCTCCACCACGTGGCTATGCATCTTGTGCCAGAGTCCCCTAGACCCGCGTTCTAGCAGCTTCTTCCCAGCTCCTGACAGGGGGCTCCCGGTGCCACACCAGTACCTAGCAGGGCAACACACGTGGGAGCCCCTGGAACACAACCGTCCCTCAGCACCTGTGACCACGCCCTGCAATCTCACCAAGCCAGGACCCACAGGAGACGCCCACTGAACAGCTCCTTGGTGCCAGGCCCACGGCGCTTGCTTTCCTACAGAATGAGGGATTCTGTGGCCTTTCTCTGTTCCCACTTCACAGACAAAACGGACTCAAAGAAACAGAGAAATATTACAGCCACATGTGGTGGCGCACACCTGTAACCCCAGCACTCAGGAGGCTGCGGCGGGAGGACCCCACCTGCGAGGCCTGCTGAGGTTGCACAGAGAGACCCTGCCATGAGCCGGGCGTGGTGGCGCACACCTGTAATCCCAGCGGCTCGGGAGGCGGAGGCGGGAGGATCGCAAGTTCGAGACCAGAGGCAGTCTGCGTAACTTAGCAAGACCCTGTCTCAAAAAAGTAAAAAAAAATGGGCTGAGGTACAGCTCAGTGGTCCAGCACTTGCAGAGCATGCAGGTGCAAGGCCCTGGGTTCAACCCCCAGTACCACAAAAAAAAAAAAAAAAAGAGAGAGAGACCCTGCCTCAACCAGACATAACAACAGAAGAAACTACTGAAGTCACCGTCAGGAGGAAGATGCGCCAGTTTGAAACCCAGTCTGGTACCTGCTGTGAGCTCCACGTCCTCAGGGACAGTGAGGACAAACTTCTGCCCAGGAGCAGGTGGAGCTGGATGAAGGGTAGGGGAGGAAGGCAGTCGCCCCTAAAGATCTACAGCTACAGACACCCCCTACCCACAGGCTTGGGTTTTGAATTCGCACTATCTGTTGTTGTTGTTGTTAGGTGCCTGTCGAGTAGCGTCCGACTCATAGCGACCCTCATAGGGTTTTCAATGGCTGACTGTTTCGGGATTGCCTCAGGAGTAGATTGCCAGGTCCTTCTCCCGTTTTTGTGGTGCTGGGAATTGAACTCAGGACCTCAGAGACTGCAGAGCGGCCCTCTACCACCTGAGCTAAATCCCAGCCCGCTCTATCTGTAGGGTCCAGGAAAACTCCTGAGAAATTTAACACTCGTGTAAGGTGGGTCCAGCATGGTGCTTATGGCGGTCCTTTAACCTGGGCGGTCAGTATGCAGACACTCCTTGTTCAGTTCATGCCTGTCCACTTATGTGGAAATTAAGACTCCCTCGTAATTTGAAAGACAAAAGCAAATAAACCAAATAGACAAAGGCCAGTCCAAGCAACTCGGGAGGGGAAGGCATCTACTAAAACCCTCCTGAGACATCTCTGCCACCATGGAAACAGTACCGGGACTTCTTTCGAGATCGGAACCAAACAATGACGCCTGAAATCACTGCTTACAGATCTAGGCAAGCGCAAGAGAGACAGACAGACAGACACAACAAAACTAAAGGCAAAGACACAGCATTGTCCTGTGCAGATGACACGGTTTCTATGAAGGAGGCAGAGAAGCCACTCTGCTGGAGCCGCCAGCAGCTGAAGAGCTTGCGGAACGTGAGATTCAAGTCCCTGTCGCGCTTCTGTTTGTGAGCAACTTCAATTTACAGAGTCAACGTTACAAAGACTGAAAGGCATCAAAGAGAGACGAGTACAAAGCCCGCTGAAAATGCAGGTGCGGAGGGGGTGCGTCCTGGAATCCCTGCACTGGGGAGGCTGAGGCAGGAGGATGAAAGTTCCAGGCCAGCCTGGGCTACACAGTGAGGTCCTGGCTCAAAAAACCCTCCTGGCAGATAATTCCCTTCAGTCAGTCCTGCGCTCGGAGGTCTCGGCCTCTGCTACGGGTCTCACATTGCCTCCAGTTGTCTGCTTGGGCCCCTGCAGCTCGGTGGTAAGACAGGACAACAGGGCCTACAGATCTCCCAATGTTCCCGGGTTCAGAGGAAAATTAAGGCAGGTCTGTGTGCTTATTTTGTGTTGCAATTTGAGGGAAAAGGCACAGCAGGCTCCTCGCTGCTGGTACTGCTGCTTACCTCGACGAGACTGATCCCCGAGAACACCATGGGGCGCCAGGCAGCGGAGTGCCGAGCCCCATCTCTCCGGAGGCTCTCTGCACCTCCGAGAGGCTGGGGTCCTCCCAAGCATGAAGCCAAGACTGAGAAAAGTGGAGGCGCCTCGCCCAAGGCCACCAGCTGAACAGCAGAGGATTCGAGCTAGGCTTTTGCCAGGACACTACGATGCCTCCCCGGCGGCCCCTACTCAGCCAGGACGGCTGTGGCCACCACGGTCAGCAGACACTGCCACCCATGGAGGTGCAGCTGGAGCCCACATGAGGTCCGCCTCTGCACTGGCACCAGTGGCCACCTGGACACCACGGCCAGCCCCGCAACTCTGCTGCTCACGTTGGTCCTGAGCAAACGGTTCAGAAGGACAGGACTGCAGTGGTCTGGAACCAGCCTCGCCCCTCTGATGGAGAGGTGGGGGACCCCAGCCCCTCCCCTTGAGACTGGGGTGTCTTTGGCCTTGGTCCAAGGCAGCAGAGAAGAGGTGATGCTGTGGGACTTACGAGGCTGGAGACAAAGGTCGCGCGGCTTCCACCTTGTCCCCCTGACGGCCTGCTGTCCGGCCACTTCTCTGGGGAACTCAGGGGCCAGGCTTCCAGGAAGCCCAAGCCAGGCAAGTGGCCACCTGCAGGCACACTGGCAGAGTCCCAGCCAAGCCCAGCACCAGACGTGCGAGTGGAGAAGGGTCCAGATGCCTCCAACCAGGAGCCTCGCAGATCCCCATCGCCGTCGAGGCATCGCGGGGCTGAGCCAGACCATCACCTCAGCCCCCAAAACCCAAACCAAGAAGCAGGGGCAGAAGGAAACAGCTGCTGCTTCATACCATGGATCCTGGGGAAGTTTATGCAGAGCAGATAACTGGAGCACGCACACGCTGGGCGTCCCTCATCCAAAGGACTGGGGACTGGAAGCATTTGGGGTTTCTGATTTTTTTGGGACTTTGGAGTATTTGCCCATACACAAGGAGGTATCTCAGGGATGGGACCCGAGTGTAAACGCGAAATCCATTTCTGCTTCACACACAGCTTGTACACAGCCCAAAGGCTATTTTACACATGCTTAGCGCACCTGTGTCTTGACCTGGCCTGAGGTCAGACGTGGAATCTTCCACTGTGGCATCTGGCTTGCACTTAGTATGCATCTTTAAGACATATGCAGGGGTTGAGAAATGCTCGCTAGGAAGCCCTTTGTCAATCACGCTCCCAGTCAAGGAAACGGGGAAGATGCCTTAGGTTCGAAAACCTGCTGGTCTCGGGCTGCAATAGCGCCCCCACCTGACCACGCGGAAGCCACCTCCCAGTGCAAAGCAGTGAGTCCTGGGGGAAGCAGAGGCTCTGATGCGCTGCAGGGCTCACAGGCAGAGATGCCTCCGCGGGCAAAAAGAAAGCAACCAGAAGTCGGAAGCGCAGAGAGAGTGCGCTCCCCTGGGGTCACAGCCCCGCGGAACGCAGGCTTGAGCTGAGCCTGCGCCCTGCAGATTGATACCCGGTGACCTTTGTGAACGTGGACCGCCTGTGGCCCCTCAGTGCACACCGCGTCCTGCACCACCCACTCACCAGCCGGCCCTTGGTGACACCCTCACACCTCCTCCTGTGGGTCCTCCCCACACACTCCCTTCAGCTGTGAACTTGCCTTTGACCTCACAGGGGAGGGAAAGCTACCCCCTTCGGGGGCTTCTCGCCTGCTCCTGTGAGCAACCGAGGTGGCCTGAGTGAGGACCAATCCTCAGTCTGCAGACCAGCTCCCCCGCAGATCATCCCCAACAGCACACGCTCCTCCCTCTTCCTACAAGCAGGACCAGACCAGGACCTGCAAAGCGCTAGAGAGGATGACACAGTCCAGCTGCAAGACCACCGTGATCGGCCAGCCGGCCTACAGCAGCAGCGATGACGCTCAAACCAGAGCAGCCACATCCAGCTCTGAAGGGAAGACGCGCACTCACAAAAGCTGTTGCTAAAGAATGAAGATAAATGGGTGTGGTGGTGCACACCTGTTATCCCAGCAACTTGGGAGGCTGAGGCAGGAGGATGGTGAGTTTGAGGCCAGAGGCAGCCTGCATAACTTAGTGAGATAACAGATAAAAAGGGGCTGGAGGTGCGGCTCAGTGGCAGAGCACTTGCCTCCTATGCATGAGGCCCTGAACTCAATCCCCCAGTACTGGGTGGAAAAAATGAAGATAAAGATGTTCTCAGACAAATACCAGGTTAGGTGCCCACAGACACCCACGTGAGGGACACATCTCAGCACCCACGCCCTTTCCAACCACCCAGCAGGGGGTTTCGTTCAGTCATCCACCTGCCCATTCCTCCCCCGCCCCTCAGTCACACCCAGCAGGCCCTCACCCCACCCAGCAAATGCAGCTGCTCCAGCGAAGTCCACAACCGCGGCCAAAGCCCAGCCCCCAGGAAGCCCACGGCATCTGACACCGGCTCCACTGGCCACAGCCAGACGTTAGCTTCCTCCGGCTTCTCCTCCCACCCTCTCAGCCCAGGACTTGCAGGACTGGGTCCCAGGAGTCAGCTCTGCCCAGCCACATGGTTGACAATGCTCCCTGACCCTCAACCACCCTGCTAGCTGGGTCCCAGAACCCACGGTGGCCCACTCCACACCACTACGAGCACAGCCGGCGGACTCCTGAGAGCCATCTACATGCGCTGGCTCCAAGTCCCCCTCCCCCACCCCAAACAGGCAGGGCCTCCTGACTCCTCTGGACACACACAACGGGGCCACTAAGACCCCATGGGAGCCGCCCCCTACGCCCCTGTTCTTGTCTCAATCGCAAGCCATGGCCCAGGCCAAAACGTCAGCACCATCACTGGCTCTTCCGTCCCACCTCCCATCTGCCCACAACAGTCTTATTGTCCCTCACTTTAAAATACGGTCACCGTGCAGGCCGGCACTATCATCCTCTCTCAGTTGGGCAACTCCACAGTCTCTAATTACCCCCACCCTGGGTCATCCCAGCAGCCACAGTGTGGAAAGGGTGTCTGGGTCCCCTCTGCTCAGGGTCCCCCAGTGGCATCCCATCTCCACCACGGTGAGGGCCCAAGTTCTGGCCAGGACCATGAGGGCCTCTTATCTCCTAGTGCCCCGTGCTCTCGGCTGCTGCCCCAAGGCCTTTGCATTCACCATTTTCCCGGCTGGGGACTCTCTCTCCAGAGATCCCCAGGGTGGGCTCGCTCCCTCCCTCCAGGTGTTTGTTCACAGGTGGCCTCCGTACAGTCAGCTGCTCACTGCTTCCTTACAATAGCACATGCTGGTTGCAATGGCTTGAGGCTGCCATGGCTTGAGGCATCTGAGACTTGGGAGGAGCGGGCAGGAGGATCACAAGTCGGAGGCCAGAGGCAGCCTGCGTAACTTACCAAGACCCTGTCTCAAGATAAAGAATAAAAATGGGGCAGCTCAGTGGCAGGGCACTTGCAAAAGTGTGCGCAAGGCTCTGGGTTCACCCTCCCAGGACCAATAAAATAAAATAGCATTTACCCTCCAACCCCCACACCTCATTCTTGTCCACAGCACTTGCCACGTGGCATGTCACATCCTTTCTCCTGCCTGGACCAGGTGACCCCAAGGAGGGCGGCCTCCCCTGCTTTGTCCACATGCCCAGCCCAGAGAGCACTGGCAAGGAGCAGGCAGAGGGAGGCGAGGGCCTAGGACACACGTCTCCTGGGAGCTTCTAATCTCCTTGTTGCTGCACCACCACGGCACAAGCTGCCTCTGCTTCTAAGCACCAGGGGTGTGGCTGCCCAGCCACGCTGCCTCTCACACTCCCCTAGTGGCCAGGAGGGCAGTGTGCAGAAGGTCGGCTGTGGTGCCCACTGACCGCCCGCTCCCATCCTTCCCCTTCAGGTAGAGACATCAGCAGCTGGCCCGGGCACAGCACCTGCGCCCACCTGCTGGAGTCAGTGGGCTGGGAGCCCGCTGTTGCGGGCCCACGTCCCCAGGGGCACCGTGCTGGGGAGTGTCTGTTTTAGGAGCTTCATCCACCCCAGTGCATTCCTCTCTGTTCACTATGTTTTCTAGAATAAACACCTAAGTCCTTATTTTTCAGACAGAGTAAAATCGGTGCTAAAAATAAAAGTTACTAAGGGAACATGTAGCCTTGGCTCATGACATCCTGTTTGTGATAACTGAGGCTTATTACACACCAGGCAGCCCCTGCCCATCCAGGGTCCTGTGTGCAAGGCTGCCACTGTAAAGGGAAAAATGTCCCCTCCTCAGTGACGTGGCTACAAGCTCAGCATTCAGCTCAGATCTTCCACTGTCAGCAGAGTATCCCGTTTACCTTAAGTTACACTTGCTACATACTGTCAAAAGAAACATTATCTTAATGCTAACAAAACAGGACACACAGAGCAAGCTGTGACGTCACACACCTTTAATCCCAGCAACTGGAGAGCCTGAGGCAGGAGGATCACAGCTTCGAGGCCACAGGCAACCTGCGCAACTTAGGGAGACCCTGTCTCAGGAAAAGAAATTAAAAATGGGCTCTTGGTGAAGCCTGGTGGTGGAGCACTTGCTTGCAAAGTATGTTTGAGGTCCGGGGTTCAACCCCCAAGTACAAAAAATGTTGTTGTTGTTGTTAGGTGCCATCGAGTCGCTTTCCGACTCATAGCAACCCTCATAGGGTTTTCAATGGCCGACTGTTTCCAGATTGCCTTGGCAGTGGATTGCCAGGTTCTTCTCCCATTTTTGCGGTGCTGGGAATTGAACTCGGGACCTCAGAGACTGCAGCGCAGCGCTCTACTAACTGAGCTAAATCCCAGCCACCAAAAATAAGCAAATAAATAAAACAGGGCACACAGTGGAGAGCAAACTATGTGTCGTGGTGTATCAGAAAACCATGATGCTCCTTCCAGATGAAAACCAGAAAATCTAGAATGTTCTTCACATCCACCCCACAAAAAAAGTAAAACAAGTCTCAGCTTTGTTTATGAAGTGAAATTTCCCTACAGGCTTCAGCAAGGCATCTGCAGTCAATACCTGTGGCTTGATTCAGCTCAAGTGGATTCGAGCCGCACTTTAACCCCCAGCACCTGGAATGAATACAGGTCCTATGGGAATGCATAGAGGCAAATTTAATAAATGACCAAAATCGGAAAATTTCCCCAATTAGCCCAACCAGATATTTGAAATGTCAGTTCTAAACACTGGCATCCCATAGAGGTACAATTTTTTTCTAGTAAGAATAATTAATTAGGAATGAATTGTTGAAAAATCAAGCAGATGAAACCCCCAAGACTGTTTGGCTTTTTAAATCAATTCCTTCCCAAAGAGAGACAAGCTCACTATACAAAATAAATTGAAATTGCGTGCTGTGTTCTTCAGAATGCTGAGGAAAAAAAAAAAAAAAGGTAATCGCGCACATTTTGGATTATAAACTGTGCTGGCTGCAGAGCCCCGACTGCGATTTTTGAAATGACATGATTATGAAAATTTCCCATCCGGTCAGACTCTAGCCATGGCCTAAACTCTTTTTTTTTTTGTTTGTTTGTTTGATTTTTGAGACAGGGTGTCAAGATGTAGCCTAAGCTGGCCTTGAATGGACCACGGAGTGGGATCCTCCACCTCTGAACTGTTATTCATTGCCATCCACTGCTTCTGTGGCCCTGAGCACAACAGCCAGGCCAGCTGGGGATGACAGGCCAAGAGACCAGGCCCTGGTGGGCCCAACAGAGTGCAAGGCAGAATCCTACGGCCCACAGAGCCACTCAGCCAAAACTGCACATCTCGCAGTGAAGCGTGCGGTGCCCCCGAGCTCGGCGCGTGTGGGGTTTAGAGAGCGAGGTGAATGGATAGACAGGAAGTGGTCCAGGGATGGGTTTTCCTTCACACCAGGTCCACATGAAATTTACCATCCCAACCATTTGAAAGGGCTGGGATTTAGCTCAGTTGGTAGAGCACCGTTCTGCAGTCCCTGAGGTCCCAAGTTCGATTCCCAGCACCGCAAAAATGGGAGAAGGACGTGGCAACCCACTCCCAAGGCAATCCCGAACCAGTTAGCCATTGAAAACCCTATGAGGGTTGCTATGACTCGGATACGACTCGACGGCACCTAACAACAACAACAACAACCATTTGAGAGGCTGCAACGTAGTGACTTCCAGTACACTCACAATACTGTGCCACACCCCACCACTGTGCAATTCCAGAGCATTCTTGTCGCCCAGAAAAGCCACCGCATGCCCATGGGACAGCCACCCATGTTGTCTCCTCCTCCCGATCGTGGCAAGCGCCACTCGGGGCCTGTCTCAAGGCTGTGCCTGTGCTGGGCGCCTCCTGTATGTAAGAGGAGCAGCTGCCCCGGGGCCATCTTCTGAGGCAGCAGGACGCATGCAAGGCCTAGCCAGGCGGCAGCCACGTGGGGGCGTCACTCAGACTGGTCTTCACAGACTTGGGGTGCACCCCTGCAGGATGCACTGCGGCCTTGCACGCCTTCGGGGCCTTGCCAGACACAAGCTCAGCCAGGTGACCTCCCTGGCCAATAGCACAGGAGCAGTCTGGCACCCATGGGGTGGCCACAGTGCTGCCTTGCCTCTGCGTATGCTGCTGGGACCCTGCCTTCCGGGCAGCAGTCCTCGAACCCACTAATGGCGCCCCGCAGTCCAGGCACAAAGAGGCCTGGCCAACACGGCCCAGTGGCTCAGCTGGCCATCGCCCAGACAGCTGCACAGCGGTGCAGCAGCCCCGCAGGCTCAGCCACAGCAGCGGGGAACTGCCACATGGAACACAGCTCTTCTTTCAGTACTGGGGGTTGAACCCAGGGCCTCGCATTTGCATGCTTTGCAATTGCCCCCAACCCATTTTGTCTACTTTTTTTGAGGCACGGTCTCGCTAAGTTATGCAGACTGCCTCTGGCCTCGACCTTGCAATCCTCCTGCCTCTGCCTCTCGAGCCTCTGGGATGGCAGGCATGCGCCACCACGCCCAGCTGGAATACATGTTCTTAACTCAACGTGACCCATGCACAGTCTACACCATCAGAAGAAAAGCCAGCCATGTGGCCCCCGCTCAGAGCAGCTCGCCCTGGCGCGAGGCCGTCCTAAAAAACCTGAAATTACATAGGCAAGAATGCCCAGGAACGCCTCATGATGCGGCCGAACACCGACTCAAGCCAACCGAAGACCGCAGGCTCCTCCAGGGCAGCCAGGTAAACCTGAGCCCCACTGTGCAGCTGATGACACTGAGGAAGGGCTGTTTGTCGTGGGCCACGGTGGAGGGGGCCTGGGTCTCAACACACTCCAGCACTTACAGATCGGCCCCGCGACCTGAGGGCTCTGCTTCACCTCAATCTCCAGGTGAGGAAGTGAGACCAGGCGCACGGGGACAGTGCTGATGCTGGTCACGAGCAGGCCAGACCTTCCTTCCTTCATGAACGTTGTTTAAAAGTAGTTCCTAAAGCTTTAAAAAAGTGTAACTGAAAGGGAGGGTCCTGCAGCCGTAGCCCTGTGGCGCCCTATCCCATCAGACCTCGAGAGCTAAGCAGGGTCAGGCCTGGTTAGTACTTGGATAGGAGACTGCCTGGGAACACCAGGTGCTGTAGACTGGGGAGACAGACCCAGCAGCCCACTCCCAAGACAATCAGCCATTGAAAACCCTATGAATAGCAGAGAAACCTGACAATAGTGTTTCCCCTGTTGTACATAGGGTTGCTGTGAGTTGGACACCAACCCGCCGGCACCTAACAATAACAACAACAACAACAACAACAACAATAATGGAAGGGAGGGAGCAACCGAGGTGGAATGGAAGGGGGTCACTCGGCCAGGGAGGCCAGGCTAATGGCCAGTGACTACTGCAGAGGCCTGAGGCTGGCCCTCCCTACTGGACGCACAGGCTTCTGCTGTGGGCAGTGGCCCACGCTGCCTGCAGGGCAGGTGGGCAGTGGTCATCGGAGCTGTTAGAGCCACCGTGCACAAGCTCGACAGCCCGACTCCTGAAGGGAGAACTGCCTCGCATACTGGCCCAGACCTCATTTAATCCCCAGCCATTTTCTCTCAACCATAAGCTTGAGTAAGAAAACTGATGGCAAACTGACGGTACTGAGGGGCTGATCCCAGGGCCTTGTGCATACTTTGTGAGTTCTCTGCCTCTGGGCTTCACCCCCAACCCTTTTTTTATTTTTTAAAGGGAGACAGGGTCTCACATAGTTACATAGGCTGCCTCTGACCTCGAACCTGTGATCCGCCTGCCTCTGCCTCCTGAGTCCCTGGGATTACAGACGTTTGCCACCGTGCTTGGCCAATTAACAATTTTATAAGCAAAAAAATATTTGGGGGGTTAGGAATTTAGCTTAGTGGTAGAGTGCTTGCCTCACAAGTGCAAAGCCCTGGGTCGGGTCCTCAGCACTAAAAAAAAAAAAAAAAAAAAAAAAATTGGAAGCAACCTCAACGTCCACTGAGGCATGAATGGATAAACGGTAGTATCTGCCCCTACAGCAGAACATGGGGTACCCATGAGAAACAGTGGAGTATGCTGGGCGTGGTGGCGCAGGCTGGAAGGAGGCCGAGACAGGAGGACCGCAGTGAGTTCAGGGCCAGCTAGGTCTATGCAGCGAGGCCTTGAATCAAAAACTCAAAAACAAACATTAAAAAAAAACACATCAAGAAGGAGTGAGGCGCAGACACGGACAAAGTAGAAAACGCCACACAGTGAAAGAAGCCAGTC
This sequence comes from Pedetes capensis, assembly GCA_007922755.1. Lineage (NCBI taxonomy): Eukaryota > Metazoa > Chordata > Mammalia > Rodentia > Pedetidae > Pedetes > Pedetes capensis. The sequence goes on along the minus strand of VMDO01017087.1, from coordinate 31,923 downwards.
AGGGAGGCCCAGTCCCCGAGGGCTACGTGAGGCAGGATCGCATGCGTACAGAACATCCAGAACAGGCGACTCCCCGAGGCAGGTGCAGGCAGGAGGCTGCCTGGCTGGAACGGGGCGGGGGGCCTCAGTCTGGGGCGATGCAAACGCTCTGAATTGGATTAAGAGGTGCCGGGCGCACACCAGGGCACGCACCTGCTGCCGCAGACGGCACGCCGAGCGCCCCTTATTATGCTCTGGGCATTCTGCGCACGCATTCACCGCGCCTCATCAGCCGCGGTGCTCGGCCCCGAGCTCCTCCGCGCGCCCCTCGGGGAGGGGCCCCTGCCTGCCGCGGCCGTGCTGTGCGTGATGTGAACGGCCCTCAGACTGTTATCTAGACACGCACGCGGTGGGGCCCGGGGGCTTGGCACGCTGCCTTGGGAAAGCAGAGCTCCTGCCTTCTCAGGCGTCGGTGTCCTGCGAGGCAGAGGCAGCCAATCGCATGGCAATGCTGATGTTTCTGGCTTCCCGTCCTTCCCGGGGGCGCTGGCCACACTCGCTGGCACCGCTGGCCCCCTGGCCCCTGGGGAGTCAGCAAGTCACAGCCTTCTGCCGCACGGCAGTGTCACCACCTGGACCTCCTTCCCCAGGAAGACCACTGGTGCTCTGGACACTGGCCAGACCCACCTGGACCCCGAGAGCTGTCGGGGACCCAGCCAGTAGCATGAGAGTTCTCTCCTTACCTCTGTCCTCTCCCTGGCACTACTCAGGCCCCTATGCTGCCCACGGGCTGGGCTGGCTGTGAGCCCAGAGGCCTCCTCTCACCCTCCTTCCTCAAACCCATGGGGCAGGGGAGGTCCGAGGAACGGTCATGGGCTGGTGGCTGGCAGCATGTCGCCTGTGAACTTCAGCCAGTCTCCTCTGGTGAGGAAACGGAATGCGCACAAACCCCCAGGTCTGATGGCCGTACCTGTCCCAAGGAGGAGCCCAGAGTGCTGAGCAGGGGCCACCACTGCCTTTTTCTGTGGGAAACCAGGGTGGGGGCTGGGCAGACACTTTTCTAAAGGGGAGCCAAGTGACCTGCTGCTTCCGGGTAGATGGCTCAAGTATTGGTTTGATTATGAAATTCAAGCTTTAACGTGAAAATTAGAATTGAAAAACTGAAAATCAGAAAACAAATACTTGCCACCATGAGTGGACTCGTGGTAAGACCGGTGGTGGTCACGAGTGGGAGGGTTGGATCGTGTGTAGTTAGCCACATCAGTGTTCGGAAGGTCTGTGTAATTCTGTAAATCGAGTTCCAAATGACTGAGGCATGATGTCACGGGATCGCACGGCACCAAAGGACTCAGCAGAGATGCAGCTCTGCCGCTTTCACATTCCACACTGCAACCATCTTTAAAGAAGCCACTCTGGGCGGGCCTGGCAGTGCACACCTGGAAGCCCAGCGCTTGAGAGTTCAAGGCCAGCCTGGGCCACATAGTGAGATCCTGTCTCAAAATGAGAAAGGAAGGGGAAGGGAAGCAAAGCATCTTGGGAAGACAGCAGTATGTGGCACATATCCATAATCCCAGTAATGGGGAGGCTGAGGCAGGAGGATCATCAATTTGAGGCCAGCCTGGGCCACGTAGTGAGGTTCAGTCTCAAACAAACAAAAGAAACCACTGTGGGTCGAGTGTCTCTTATCCGAAATGCCCAGGAGCACAGTTATTCCAGATTTCCAAATACCTGCGTGTACCCAATGAGCTATCTTTGGGATGAGACCCACGCCTAAACGTGTCACTCATTCATGTTTCCACATACGCCCAGCCTGAAGGTTCATTTTACATAGTACTTTCTAGCTCCCCTGCATTTTGACCACAGTCTCACAGGTCAGATGTTATGTCAGAATTCAAACAGTTTCCATTTTGGACCATTTCCACTTTGCATTTCCAGATTAGGAATTGTCACTTTGTACCTGGGGACTTTTGGTGTAATAATCAAAAATACCCGCAATTATCTGAAAAGGCTACAAAAACAATTCCCCCTCTCCCTTCCAGTGACGTATCTGTGTGACACAGGTCTTTATTTTTCTTATACTTTACCTCGAACAACATATCCCAGGAGAATGGAAGCAGAACCCACTGCTGCCTTCTACTAAGCCAAATCTTGAGACTTACAAAAAATTAAAACAGCCAGGCGCAGTGGCGCACGCCTGTAACCCCAGGGGCTTGGGAGGTGGAGGCAGGAGGATCGCAAGTTCGAGACCTGGGGCAGTCTGTGTAATTTAGCGAGACCCTGTATCAAAAAAGTAAAAAAATAGGCTGGGGGTGCGGCTCCGTGGTCCAGCACTTGCAGAGCATGCAAACGTGAAGCCCTGGGTTCAACCCCAGTACCGCAAAAAAAATTAAAAAATAAAATAAAAAATAAATAAAAAATTCTGTTCTCAGCATTTTAAAAAATATTTGTCTTTCATAAGAAATATGAAATTTACATTACTCCATATTTGACTCATTACTGTCATTTCATTATGTACAATGGTTTGTTTGTTGAGTCAGGGTCTCACTGTGTAGCCCAGGCTGGGCTCAAACTTAGGATCCCTGTGTCCCTGCCTCTACAAACTAGGATTACAGGCATGGGCCACCAGCCTGGCTTTAAATGTTTTGTAAACCCCTCAGTTTTAAAATTTCATATAATAAATACAGATAGATAACACCCACACAAACAAAAAGGTCTTTGGGGTCCTCAGTAATTAAAAAATATAAAGCGTTCTCAAGCTCAAAATGCTTAAGAATGGCTGCCTGAATTTCTCTCTGGGTGGGTGGAGCCTGTCATCCAGAAGACTTCGTCAGAACATGGTAGCTGCAATGGAGGTGTCCTGGGATTTAGCTCAGTTGGTAGAGCGCTGCTCTGCAGTCTCTGAGGTCCCAAGTTCGATTCCCAGCACCACAAAAATGGGAGAAGGATGTGGCAACCCACTCCTGAGGCAATCCTGAAACAGCCAGCCATTGAAAACCCTATAAGGGTCGCTATGAGTTGGACACAACTCGACGGCACCCAACAACAACAACAACAAGGAATAAAGGTAACAGGGGCAGACACCAGCCACACCTGGAACACCAACTCGGAGGACAACGGCGGACGCGTCCGCTCTGCCCCGTGGACTGCAGGGACAGCAACCCCAAGGCTCCATGGGGATGGACAGGCTGGGTTTATGCTCCAAGATAACCAAGGCTCACCACTGCCTTGGGCTCCTCGGAGCCCATCAGGACAGGCTGGGGTGGTGGAGAGGCCCACTGCTGGCGTCCTCTCTGGGACGGGAGAGCCGGCTCTTAGGACCGGACGCGTGCTTCGCGCTAACCTGCAAGTGTCTGCGGATTGACCCAGTTATTTTCTGCTAATGTCAACAGCCCTGAATGGAGCGGGAGGACAGGGAGGCAGGCACACGTTGTCTGTATGACACCGAACTTGCGGAATCCCAGAACCTGGTGGCACGAATCCTGTCTTTTCTTTTTTTTTTGAAGTCTGGCAAATCATCACGCCACCTCCAAGCTTATCTAGTTAACTGCAGTTTGAACAACTATTTATCCAGTGCTCAGCGGCAAATCGAGCAAACACTGTTCACTTGAGAAGACGTGAAATTGCACCGGGGGAAGAGCTGAGCAAACAGGTGCCCTTCCTCTGGAGCAGGCCAACGGCGCTCCCCACCTGCCGACCAGCTGAGCGCGGGAGGGACCGTGCCCCTCCCGCCAGATCACCTGAGGACCTCGGCCACGCCAATCTAGCGGAAGCCACAATTGGCTGCTTTCCTTTTCCTTTTTGTTTTGTAGTTTAAGGAGAGAAGAGAGCGAGAGAGCGAGAGAGAGAACGAGAGAGAGAGCGAGAGTGTGAGCCTTTGTCCCTTTCTTTCTTCATGAAGTTTGCTCTGTTTTAAAGAACTCCCCTAGAAAGCTCTGGATGCCTGGGCTTCGGGGACAGCTCAGCAATGGGGCACCTGTCCACTTGTCCACTGTGTGTGAGGCCCCGGTTTGACTCCAGCATGGCAAACAAAGACGACTCCTGCCACTGAGTATTCGCGCCCTCCTGCTCCAGCTCCGCAGGTGTCCGCAAGAACACCCAACATCAGCAGGTGATGAGGGGCCGCATGGTGGGGGGGGGGTGAAGGTCAGCGGGGGACCTGTTTTGGCCTTGGTCCCTCGCCACTTCCCTGAAGCACCCTTCACCCTGACATAGGAGGGGCAGAATGAGCCACGGGCTGGGTTTCTACCCTGGCTTTTATCCTGTTGCCCCATTTGTGCCATTGTCCTTCACAGAAGCGTGAGGAAATGACCTCAGACACCAGCCAGAGGCAGGAACAGCTGGAGAAAATGTCTAGAATGCTGGTCGAGGGGTAGCTGGGACGGATCCCCAGAGGGTCCGCAGCTTGGCAGGGGCTGCGGTACAAAGCACCTCACGGGGGGTCACAGCCTGCAGCGCTCAGAGTCCCCAGAAACAAGTAAAACTCAAGTCATGCTCATTGATCCAAAACAGCACCCTAAGAAAATTCAGTCAACTCACTGTGCCTCAGTGAAGAGCCTGGACAATGAAGGCCCACTGAGCTTCACAGCAACTCTTTGTCCCTTTCTTTCTTTATGAGGTTTGCTCTGTTTTATAGAACTCCCAATGCCTGCACCGGCCCTCCCTCCAGGCCTAACCCGGCCCACACGCGGTCCCAGACACTGGTGGCAGTGCCCAGGGCCGACTCCAGACCCAGTTCTACCTGCCATGCAACTTGCCGTCTGCACCCGAAGCTGGGGGATAAACAGGCTGAAGGGAATTCCACGCCGCTCCAACTGGCCTGGTGTCCAAAGCCATGCGACTTCCTGCGTGTGCCCAATTCAAGTGCTCCCTGTGGCACTGCTAGGGACGCACCCTCCTGCACCCTTCTGCACACCTCGGACCTCGTCCAGGGCCTGACTTCAATTCAGATGCACTACCAAGTTACACGGGCTGGGATTTAGCTCAGTCGGTAGAGCACTGCTCTGCAGTCTCTGAGGTCCCGAGTTCAATTCCCAGCACCGCAAAAATGGGAGAAGGACATGGCAATCCACTCCCAAGGCAATCCCAAAAACAGCCATTGAAAACCCTATGAGGTCACTATGAGTTGGATACGACTCCATGGCACCTAACAACAACAACTGAGTTATAGCACTTGTGTGTCTGCTGTTTTCTTTTGTCGCTTTGTTTAGAAAACAACTTTCACAATGTCCGAGCAAACAACTGGGACTGAAATGCCACCAAAGGCAGAAGAACAAAAGACATCTGTCCCCGTTCAATTAAGGGGATGTCTGAGGAGCACATGCAGCCGTCACTCATCTGCTGGTGCGCGATCTCTAGCCTACAGCCCCGAGCCCTCCTCCCTTGTGCAGACACAAGGGAGAGCACGGAGCACGGGGCTCGCTCAGTGGGTTTTGTGAGGGGACAGGGCAGGGCTCACGCTGAGTCACCCCCAGCTCCTATGCCCTACAGTCCAAGCGAGAGATGGGGCTCCCCACGGAATCCTAATCACAGCCTTGCTGGCTTCGCTCACCAGTTTTTGGCTTCCTACAGGCACGGCACCTCCTTAAAGGAGCCATGCCCTCCTCCCCTCAAATACTCACTATGCTAAGAGAGGACACCACTGCGCATGGCCCAGGCACCCGGCCTCTCCACACATAACTTCCATTCTCACGTGATAATCACCCCTTGTGACCATTACGATTACTAGCTATGGTACCGGGAATTAGCACACATATTGAGAATGAACGCCACTCAACATTTGATATAACAGAATACACATCATTCTACGCCACCAACAAAATACAATGCATTATGCTAATTATGCTGAGTTGTGACATGTAACTTTATATTAACACAGGGTTATTACTCAAAAATAATTAACACTAGCCGGGCGCAGTGCCGCACGCCTGTAATCCCAGCGGCTCGGGAGGCAGAGGCAGGAGGATCCCAAGTTCGAGACCAGAGGCAGTCTGCGTAACTTAGCAAGACCCTGTCTCAAAAAGTGAAAAAATGGGCTAAGCGCACAGCTCAGAGGTCCAGCACTTACAGAGCATGCAGGCGCGAGACCCTGGGTTCAACCCCCAGTACTGCAAAAATAATAATAATAATAATAATAATAATAATAATAATAATAATAATTAACACTAACCAGCACTACTATTATCCCCATTTTTTTTTCTTTTCAGTGGCACTGAGGGGTTGAACCTAGGGCCTGGCACATACTTTGTAATGCTTGACCACTAGGCTGTACCCCCAGCCTGTTTTTAAATTTTGAGACAGGGTCTTGCTAAGTCATGCAGGCTGCCTCTGGTCTCCAGCTTGCAATCCTCCTGCCTCCGCCTTTGAGTCACTGGAATCACAGGTGTACACTGGATTTATTCTCTCCATTTTGCAGGAGGGGTGTATACCCAGAGAGCTCAAGGAATGAACAAAACCAGGGTGTGGGCCCAGCGCCCCAGAAACTTGCTCCCGCCTTGGGCTCACCCTAAGACTTGGACGGCCTCAGGGTGGAAGGGTTTATTCACGCCACTTCCCTTGGGGTGCGGCCCCACCCAAGCAGGCGCTCAGCACAGGCTGATTTCCCAGGGCCTTCGGTGACTGCGCCCTTCCCTTAGGAGCCAGCCGTGCTTCTGCAGGAAGTGCTTATGGTAGGCTCCCCGTGTTTGCAATGAGCAGTCTGCCTATCCGCCATCATGTGCGCACACACAACAAATCCCCCTCCTTCAAGCATCGTCTGACACTCGGCTCCCTACCTGGAGGCACCTGTGCCAGATGCTGGGGCTGCAGCACTCAGACCTGGGCCCCCCTCGAGAGGTCTCAGGGGACAGAGCATTCCAGGAAGGTCGTAGACCTGGCAGGAGCGCTCGCTACACACCAACATCACGACTCTTCACAGCCCCCTTCGAGGGGACGACCACCGTGGCATCTGTTTCACCACATGAGGAAACTCACCCCAGGGAGGAGAGGCTTGAGGGGCACCAACGCGCACGGCTGCCCCCGTGAGGGACCTGCCCTGCAGTGTGGCCAGCATCTAATCCGCATGCCGCCATCACCTTTCTTTTTCTTTGCAATACTGATGTTTAAACCCAGGGCCTCACACATACTAAGCAAGTGTTCTCATACTGCCCTGCACCCCAGCCCCCTTTCCATTTCTTCTTTTTTCTTTCTTTCTTTTTTTTTTTTTTTTTTTTTTTTTTTTTTTTTTTTTTTTTTTTTTTTTTTTTTTTTTTTTTTTTTGTGTGTGTGTGTGTGTGGTACTGGGAGTTGAACCCAGGGCCTCGCGCCTGCATGCTCTGCAAGTGCTGGACCACTGAGCTGCATCCCCAGCCCATTTTTTTACTTTTTGAGACAGGGTCTCGCTAAGTGACGTAGACTGCCTCTGGTCTCGAACTTGCGATCCTCCTGCCTCCACCTCCCGAGCCGCTGGATTACAGGCGTGCGCCACTGCGCCTGGCTCCCCTTTTCCATTTCTTATGTTGAGTTAGGGTCTCGCTAAATTGCACACGCTGCCTCTGGCCTCCAACTCAGGGTCCTCCTGTCTCAGGCTCCTGAGCACTGGGATTAGGGTGTATGCCCTGGTCCTGGCTGGCCATCACTTTTTTACTTTAAAAATGGTTGCAAACCTGGGAGTTGCGCTCCCACGAGAAAATAAATAGCACTCAGGAATGCTCAAGGTAGTCAGATGGAAAGGGAAAACAGGAAATGATAAGTGCAGGCTGGTCCCAGTGTGTGAGAACGCACAGGAAAATGTTAGAAACACACACACGCTAAGAGCTAGCTATTCCTTATAACTAACATTAAAGGGGATATTGTTTCTTTGTATTCACCTGTCTTCCAAATTCTCTGAAATGCACGTGTGTTCCTTTTTACTGTAAAGAACAACTGGAAAGAAAAGAGAAAAGAAAAGAAAAGAGAAAAGAAAAACCCTGACTCAAAGACAAACCTGGCTGTGATCATAGTAAGTACCCTAAGAAAATCGTGCGTGACAAACTTACTGTGGAGGCTGGGGAGGGCTGAGTGCCCTCCTCTTAAAGATAACGATGGGGGCTTCTTACCGGGCTGCCCAGGCCTTATCAGTGCCATGCAGAAATCAGGAAGGCACAAACCCATCTTAACCGCACATACAGTGTATCAACACAGCAAAAGGCCACCCCAGCCCTCAGCAGCAACTGTCGCCAAGTCACCATTCACGTCCCTGGCACACCCTTGGCAGTGACCCCAAAGGCCACCCTAACCTTCAGTGGGCAACACCGTGACCGCTCTCCAACCAGACAGAAGCCAGGGCACAGAGCCTCATGAAACTGGTTCAGGCTGCAGCTGCACTGCAACGACAGCCTCCTTTTCCACCCTGGGCCATTTGTTCCCAGCCACGAGTCCCGCACTGAGTCTCTCACAGAACGGAAGAAAGGATGTAAGGGCTCAAGCCACATGGGACACTAAGGCCCCCAGCACTCGAGCATTGCTGACAGCATGGTCAGAGAGAAGGGACCACAGAAAGCAGAAGGGGCACCGAGGACCGGGCAGGTCTAAGCCGTGGACCATGAGAATGTCCGCAGTGGTGTCAACTCCCCCAAAGTGGACAGAGAAGGAAGGCGGCACCCCAAGCAAGTGTGGAGAGCAGCATGTGGCATGGGTGGTGGGGTGAAAACAGCAGGGCACACCCCCGCCCGTAGGCACCCAGGCTGCCATCCTCAGACCACTTTCTGTGTACAAATAGGCAAATGCATTGTGGGTAATGAGAGCCAGACTTCTTCCTCATGGACAAAGAAAGACGTCATAAACAAGGTGAGCGGAAGGCTCGAGTAAACCCAGGGGTGCTGGGTTTGAATCACAATCACCAGTATGGACCCATAGTTTTCAATATTAACACAGAGGATAAATGCAGACATGCAGGTGCACGGACGCTCACGTACACGCAGGAGCTCCTGGCTGGGTCCACCAAGAGGACCAAAGAGACCTCCCGGGAGCCGGGAGCACCCACATGCCCAGCTCTTGACTTCTAACCCCACTCCACATTGACAACACGGGCCATGGCAGGAAAAACACGAGACAGGCCCAGAGCATCTGGTGGTTGGAAGGGAGACACTGCAGATACGGTGGGCCACTGAAAAGACAGAGCTCCCACCTCAGGCCCCAAGAGACCAGGACAGCCCGAGGAGCTGGCACAGACGTGACAGCACACGCAACATGGCGGACAGGGCTCCAGACACAGACAGGGGGTATCCAGAAAACAAATGAGTCGGCCAAGCCACCAAGGGTGCCTGCGATCTACAGATGAGGTCACAGGCTGCATCGAGGGGCACAGATGAAGTCACAGGCGGCATCAAGGGGGACTGCCTGGTTTCTGTAACCGTCCTGTGGCTGGACAAGAGGATGACGTTGGGGGAGCTGATAGGTGACTCCAGGCTACTCTGGCCACTTGTCTGTGAGTCTGAAAGCATTTCCAGCAGTGAAAAGATACTTATGTGGATGGGGATAGGGCTCAGCGGTAGAGCATGTGCCAGGCCCTGGGAGTCGATCCCAGCCTGAGAGAAAGAAGAGAAAAGAGAAGAGAAGAAAAGAAGAGAGAAGAAAAGAGAAAAAGGAAAGAAAGAAAGGAAAGGAAAGGAAAGGAAGGAAGGAAGGAAAAAGGAAAAGGAAGGGGCGGGAGGAAAGGGGAGAGAGGAGAGAGACGGCAGGGAGGGGAATTTTTGAATAAAATGACATGGTGCTTTAAATCATGGAGGGATAAGCGGGGCTGGACTTAATTCCTGAAGCTTGATGGTCTCACGAAGGGCCCCCAGAGTTCTGCTGTACACATGTGAATTTTTCCACAATAAAAAAGTCTTTTAAAACTCTTTGACACATAGGTTGAAAAGTCAATGTGTATGAATGTGTTGTTGTTGTTGTTAGGTGCAGTTGTCGGTATCTGACTCATAGCGACCCTCACAGGGTTTTCAATGGCTGTTTTGGGATTGCCTTGGGAGTGGATTGCCAGGCCCTTCTCCCATTTTGTGGTGCTGGGAATTGAACTCGGGACCTCAGAGACTGCAGTGCAGCGCTCTACCAACTGAGCTAAATCCCAGCCCCATGAATGTGTATGAAAAGGTATTTTACAAACTCATATTATGTGTTCCAATTATTTTGGTAATCATGTTCTTGTTTTGTTGGGTGTAATAAACATGAGTTTTAGGAGCTAAACTATTTATTGTCATATATTTTGATTGTGAGTTCAAGGTGAGAGGCAGCCTGTGCAACTTAGCAAGACCCTGTTTCAAAAAAAAGAAAGAAAGAAAGAAAAAGAAACAAACAAACAAACTTTTAAGGGGAGAGCTGGGGTGTGGCTCAGTGGCAGGCACCTGCCCAGCATGTGTGAGACCCTGGATTCAACTCCCAGGACTGCAAGAAAAAAACAAAACCTATTTTTCAGTTTCCAAAGAACGTCCGCCTAGGCTGAGTGAACCGCCTCCCCACCCCGCTCTGCCTGCACCCTGCAGGTCGAGTGCACCAGGAGAGGCCCTGACGGGGGTCTGTGTGTCTCACATGCTCCCTGCGTGGTTCTGGAGGGAGCTGGCCTGCCCTGTGGGGCTCACTGTCCCCCGCCCCTGCAGTGGACTGCACCCTAAACCCCGCCTGCAAGATTCCGCGGATCTGAATGATGGCCCGGTCCCCACCTGTGTCTCCAGCTAGGAGCACGGAGGGCAGGGGGCACATCCTGACTCCCCTCCCCATCACAGGCGTGACTCTCAGGGCAGACCCGGCACCCAGCCCTCGGAGAGAGCTTCCCTGCCACTATACCCCAGAGCGGGACACAGATTTGGCCTTGGCTTCTGCTTTCCGCCTGTTAAACTGCGTTTACCTTTACTGTGCTGTGTTCCAAACACTCCACATCCTGGCATAAACAAAGAAATGTATGGAGCCGGATGCGCCTGTAATCCCAGCAGCTGGGGAGGCGGAGGCAGGACGCAAGTTCAAGACCTGAGGCAGTCTGCGTAACTTACCGAGACCCTGTCTCAAAAAAGTAAAAATATGGGCTGAGCATGCAGCTCAGTGGTCAGTACTTGCAAAGCATGCAACTGAGAGGCCCTGGGTTCAACTCCCAGTACTGAAAAAAAAAAAGAAAGAAAGAAAGAAAGAAAGAAAGAAAGAAAGAGATGAATGTACCTTCTATCATAGATCCACCTGGGAAAAACATCCATCTAACATTTTCCCCTAGCTCGGTAATTGAATCAACTATGCCAGAAATGATCTATCACTTAAGAACTTCACTTTTTTTTTTTTTTTTTTTTTTTTGCGGTACTGGGGGTTGAACCCAGGGCCTCTCGCCTGCATGCTCTGCAAGTGCTGGACCACTGAGCTGCACCCTCAGCCCATTTTTTTACTTTTTTGAGACAGTGTCTCCCTAAGTTACACAGACTGCCTCTGGTCTCAAAGTTGTGATTCTCCTGCCTCCGCCTCCCAAGCCAATGGGATTATAGGTGTGCACCACCACGCCCGGCTTAGAACTTCACTTTCTAAAAAGCTGAGATGCCCCTGAAGTGTTGCCAAGGACACGGAGAAACTGAAGCCTGGGTACATTGCTGGTGGGAATGTAAAAATGGTGCAGCCACAGTGGAAAACCATTTGGCATCGCCTCACAAGTTCCGTGAGGTCACCACATAACCCGGCAAACCCACTCCCAGGTATATGCCCGAGAGACACGAAGACATGTCCACGTGCCCACATGCTCAGCGTGGCGGCATCAGCAACAGCTCAAAGGCAGAAACCACTCACACTGACGGGTGGGTAAACTGCAGTGCGCGCGTACACTGGAAGATTATTGGGCAGTTCAAAAAAATAAAGTTCAGAGTCGGGCACAGTGCAGAAGGCTGGGGCCAGAGGATCACTTGAGCCCAGGAGTTTGGGACCAGCTTGGGCAACATGGTGAGAACTAGTTGGGGGTGGGGAGAAGGGGAGAGAGAGAGAGAAAAAAGAAGAAGGAAATGAGGTTCCGGTTTGTGCTGAAACATGAGCCTGGAGCGCACTGCTAACCAAAGGCAGCCACACACAAAGGTCACGCACTGCGTGATTCATTCATAAGAAAGATCCAGAACAAGTAAACTCGCAGGGAGGGAGGGCAAGCTGGTGGTTTCCAGGAGGCCCGGACTGCTCAACGGGCCCAGGTTACCCTTTGGAACGAGGTGGTGGTGAACATGCTTGAACTCTTCATTTTTAAATGGTTAATTTTTTTTTTTTTCCGGTACTAGGGGTTGAACCCAGGGCCTGGACCACTGAGCTACACCCCCAGCCCATTTTGTAGGGTTTTTTTAATTTTCTGAGACAGGGTCTCACTAAATTACACAGACTGCCTCTGATCTCGAACTTGCGGATCTTCCTGCCTCCGCCTCCCAAACGGCCGGGATTACAGGCGCTAGGATTACAGGCATGAGCCACCGCGCCCGGTTTAAAGGATTAATTTTGTTACATAAGTGTCATCTTTTTGTTTTGTTTTGTTTTTGGTTTGTTTTGTTTTGTTTTTTGGTACTGGGGGTTGAACCCAGGGCCTTGCGCCTGCATGCTCTGCAAGTGCTGGACCACTGAGCTGCATCCCCAGCCCAGTTTTTTACTTTTTGAGACAGGGTCTTGCTAAATTACGCAGACTGCCTCTGGTCTCGAACTTGCAATCCTCCTGCCTCCGCCTCCCAAACCGCTGGGATTACAGGCGTGCGCCACCACGCCCGGCAAGTGTCATCTTTTCTTTAAGGCTGACATCTTTTCTTTAAGGCTGACATTTTGAAAGGACGGTACCCCTTCCAACACTAACCATTTGGCTTCTCCCTGCGCTGACCGGCAGCCTGGCCTGGCCTAGACCGCCCAGGGCGACATGTACTGCCACGACACACAGCAGTCGGGAGTCCTGCTGCATCAGACTCAGGGTCAGCCGGGAAGGAGCTCCTCAGGGGAAGAAGTGTGAGGCCCTGGGGGCTGCGTCCCCGAGGCCAGGGCAGAGCTGATGGGGGACATGGAGACAGTCGTGTGCAGCATCCACTGGGGCTGGGCAATATGAAAGACAACTGCAGGATTCTTAACATACGTCATTCTGTATGACATGAACCTAAAAACACCTAGTTCACTGAAAATGTGCAAAAGGAGATAAAAACCCCACTTCAAATAAAGCCTTGTTGGAAATACACCTGATGCCGTGGGTAAGCTTGGGAGAGCGATGTCTTCCAAGCCACAACTTCAGCTTCATCCTTGAGAGAGTCTGCAGGGAGGGCCCGGGGCACCACCCTCTCCCCACCCTGTGGCAGACAGTGATAAGCCATGACGGGTTCTCCAAGAAGCTCAGGCTCCCTTTTGAGTGTGGTGCTCTGGGCTGCCGGGACGGGCTGCTGGGACATCTCAGGAGAGATGACCTGGCTGAAGGAGATTTAAGTCCCTCCAGCGGCGAAGCTACTTCTGCACTTTGCTTCTCCTGACATGTACACAGCCTGGCTGGGTGGTACACAGCTCGTAATCCCAGCACTTAGGAGCTGGAGGCAGGAGGATTGTGGGCTTGAGGCTAGCCTGGGCTACACAGCAAGATCCTATCTCAAAACATGGAGGTGACTGGGTGTGGTGGCGCACGTGTATAATCCCAGTGGCTTGGGAGGCGGAGGCAGGAGGATCGCAAGTTTGAGACCAGAGGCAGACTGTATGACTTAGCAAGACCCTGTCTCAAAAAGTAAAAATATGGGCTGGGGGTCCAGCACTTGCAGAGCATGCAGGCATGAGGTTCTGGGTTCAACCCCCAGTACTACCAAAAAAAAAAAAAAAATGGAGGTGAGGGGACCCCAAGAGACCACCACAGTAGCCTCTGGGAAGTAGACCAGTGGTAACCAAGATGACCCCAGGCAGCACACGCAGTGCACAGGAGAGGGGGAGCATGAAGGGGAGCAGAGGCCACCCCAAGGCACGCAGACCGGAGGCAGTGGCTTTTGTTCTCTCGCCCCTCTGAGAATCACGGCAGTGCCAGAACACTCACCCTGCTGGCTCCCTCCCCACCTGCGCCAGGCCCCTGCTTCTGCGCCTCCACCCTCCCCTCTACTCCCTGCTCAGGCTCCGCATGCCCAGCAGGGGTGGGCTCAGCCTGTCATCCACCTGCCCAACACCTTGGGGTCCCCATAGCCCACAGACCCAACAGGCGCCCCCCTCAGCAGCAACACGGGCCCTCGCTCTCAACTTGTACCCTCCCGTGCTGTCCTGCCCCTCTGCCACTCACTGGCCCTCCTGCTGTCCTCAAAGTGTCCCCCCCCCCCAGCAGCTCATCAGGAGGTGTTTTCCTTTGTGGAAGGAGAACCAGAAAATCAGCGTGTCAGGAGCCCAGCCACTAGTGCTTGGCGGCAGGGGGGCAGGGGCGGCAGGAGCCCCCGAGGCCCTGCGTGCTGGAAGGCAGAGCCACGTCAGAGCAGGTCCCTGGGGCTGACTGCTAATGTGCCACAGCACCCCGCAGGGGACACGGATGCCAGACCCAGACTGTGGGGCGTGGGCAACAAGCCCGGCCGGGGAGGAGGAGGAGGGGGGAAAGCTACAGGTCCCTGCATCCCGATTCAACCCACAGAAAACCCAGACCACGTGAGCACGCTGTGTGGCCCCGAGAGCGGCAGCCTTCAGCTGCCTGGTAACCGGTGGTGGCTGCACGCAGAGGGGAGGCAGACAGACTCACGCATGCCCCGTGGCATGGTGGTACCTTCTGGAGTATTTGTAAGCACGGTAACGGAACTGGGATCCACACTGAGGGACAGGGAATGTGACAGGAGCTCAAGAAGGAACGGGATCCATGCACAGACTGCTGTCCTGCCTGGGGATGTGGCACACAAGCCCTTCCAGGCCCATCCGGACACTCCTCCGGGCAGCCCTCCCTGCTTCCACCCTGGCCCCCTTTGTTCTTTCTAACCAGGCAATACACCGAGTCAGCTGCCACGCTCAGTCCGTGCTGGGGTCCCTCCCTCTCAGTCCTGGCCCTCAGTCTACGCCCAGCCCTCATTCACTGCAGCTGTGCATTGAGCACCTGGCCTCCCTCCCTCCCCTTCCCAGTCCTCGCTTCTTTCTCATGGGCCCGCACAGAGGGAGGGCGACTCGCCCTGTCCAACCCCAGGCCCTACCCAGCTCACAGTGGCCCTTCTTCTATAGCGCACCAGACCCCCTTGTAACGTGCCCCAGCAGGGTTTGTTTGGACTGCCCATCCCCCAGCGTGGATGCCAAGCCCTCTTCTCCACCCACCCAAAAGGTGTTTCTCCAACAAAGCTCTCCCTAGGTGCTCCAGCCAGAACCCCACTACCATCCGTGCAATGTCCTAGCTCCCAAGTTCTACGGGGGGGGGGGGGGGTCCTGGGATGGCCGGCTGTGTCCACAGCATCCTCCCCAAATGTGCCAGAATGTTCCAAGAGAAGGCCCTGCACCCAGAACAGGGGCCTCTCCCAGCCGCATGTGCTCCTGACTGCTTGATCCCCCAAAGCTTTCAGTGTCTGCGGCTCAAAGGCAGCTGTGATACCCTGTCTCAGAGGCCGAGAAGCCCCTGAGGCGCGCATGACGGCTCTCACAGCAGGCTGCCCAGGCTGCCCGCTTGGGAACCACTCCCCCACTCCCCGCCCGTCAGCGAGGGGCCGCCGGGGAGCCTCTGCCTGGGAAGCGCGGCATCGTGATCTGGGAGCGTGACGCTGCGCTCTGGGCAGTGAGAGTGGGCAGGGCCCATCCGCCTGAGCACGAGGGCGGCACCCAGCGGGGGCTGTGCGGGCACCGCGGGCGCCGAGCCTGGGCAGCAGGACCGGGCTCTCGACTCCCCGGAGTCAGGCCCGACAAAGCTGCCGTGGACACTAAGCGCTAGAAAATGTCAGCTCCCGGGGGTTCGAGTTCCTTCGTGTTTCCTTTTCCTCCCCTGCCTGCAAGTGAAGACCCAGAGGCAGAGGAACAGCAGGGAAGAGGAGGAGGCCCCGTGCACCCCCTGCCCCATTGAGGGAACAGGAGGGACAGGGGTAACGACTCCGGGGCCCCTTCTGTGGGCCACGCATGTGGCGAGCAGCTGCGCTGTGCCCGCACCACCTCACGCCACGGCGGCTTCACTCGCTACGATGAGGGGGCCGGGGCTTCCGAAGGGAGGCGAGCCGCCCAGTCCTGCCATTTCAAGATCGCCTGCCATGGCCGTGCCTGGCAATCGCCAGGAGGGGCGGGCACCGCAACACCCTGAGTTTGTTCCAAGGTGGCCCTCTCCGCACCCTCTGCCTCCTCCCTTGGCGTCTCCTCACTTTCCACCTGGGCTGCCCTCTTAATTCCTTTGTTCCTACTAAGCACATAAACAAAGGGTGCAGATGCTCGTGAGCTCTAAGGCCCAGGAAACTCCAGGAAACTCGCCGTTTCTGGGCCTCTGGGAATGCCGCTCGGTTTCCTCTTTCGCTGCGGCATCTGCTGCATGCTCAGGAGAGAATGACGTCCAGGACCCCGAGGATGCCACCATGCCACGTGCTGCACGGTGCGGGCAGCAATCGCTGTAACTGAGGCCTAGAGATAGCCGCCTTGGTGCACTCGCCAAAGAGCACCCCCTTCCACCAGCACAGTCCCCTTCACGTCCTGCATAAGCTCCGTCACAGCAAGACTGGCCCGGAGGCTTGCAAACAGGAGTTCCCAGCGCAGGACCCTCTAGTATCAGAGCGCGAGAAGGAATCCGAGCAAAGCACCCCCAGCGTCCTCAGGCCGCCATGCAGCGCGTTGGGTTCAAGCTCCCGCACTGACGCAAGGGCGTGCCGTCCCTGGTTGTGTTTACCACTTCACTTTAGGAGTCACCCCTGAGAAACATCTCCAGTGACTGTGAACTCTGAGCATTAGTTATTTTACCTCTTTATATGTGACTGTCACATGAGAGGTTCTAGCAGCCACCTTCCCCAGACTAACTTGAAGTAGGCAGTAGAACTCAGAGCAGAAATGCCCAGAAATAACTCGGAAAACTATAAAACCACTGCCCTGGGGTCACTGCGGCTTAGAATTCCCAGGAGATGGGCATAGCGTACAGCAAAGCATTCAGGTAAGGAGCCACCGGGGTCCCTGAGTCTGGCTATTTCTAGCCCTGCTACAGTTGTCTGGTTTTGACTACAGGTTCTAGAAAATGGACATAACGCAATTCCGATCATACTCGCTAAACCCCTAGTTGTTGTTGTTAGGTGCTGTCGAGTCGGTATCCGACTCATAGCGACCCTCATAGGGTTTTCAATGGTTGACTGTTTTGGGACTGCCTAGGGAGCGGATTGCCAGGTCCTTCTCCCATTTTTTTGAGGTGCTGGGAATTGAACTCAGGACCTCAGAGACTGCAGCGCAGTGCTCTACCAACTGAGCTAAATCCCAGCCCAAAGCCCTAGTAGTAACACTTAAAGGTCCTTTCTGCCCCAAATCCCCGTGAAGTAGCAGACAAGCTGTACTCACAGCCACCTGGAGCCACAAACTGCAACGCCCCAAAGAACAGTCGCCACAGAGTTTGATCTTTAAGCTTTTTCAGGACAGAGAGGAACACAGACTTAACTCCTTTTGGTCCAGTGGAGTCCTCTCTGGGACATCCCACTTGCCATCTCCTGGAAACAAGGTCCCGGGGGCAGGTGGCCCTGCTCTCACGGTGACCCTCCAGATCCCTAGCATGGGCCCCTGCCATGGCCCCACTCCTGATGGTGGTGCCCCCTGGGGTCCCCTCTGGCCTGTCTCCCACCTCTTCTCCCCAGCAGGAGCCCCCACCCCACCTAACAGCAACCACCTTGGTCATGTACAAAATTCACCTGCTAGGTCTTCAGGGGCAGAGGCTGGGAAGGCCTCCAGGTGATTCTGACCCTCTGTCCAGGCCCCTCCAGCCCAGGACCCTCAGCAGCCCACAGCCCCCCCTCCACCCTGTCCCCCACCTTTCCAGGCCCATCTCCAATGCCTGCCCAGCCTCGGGTGCCCTGCAGCACCCCAAGCTCAACAGCACAGCACCGCGCCTCGCTGCCCCTGCCAAGCCTCCAGGTCCTTCGCTGCTCCTCATTCCACTAACAGTAGTGGAAGTTAGCTATGGGGACCCTTCGCTCTCCTGACAGCCATGAGGTCACTCGCTTCACCAGGTTGAAGGGGCCGCAGGCCTCTGCCACATGCAGCCACCGCCCCAGGCAGGCCCCTCACAGAGCCCTCACCTCACACAAACCCGGAGGCAGCCAGTGAGGAAGGATCAGACCCCCCCCCTCGCCCACCCTGAGTGACCAGCTCAGCTCCTCACCTCCCGGGCCTGGGGAGGGGCTGTCCCCTCCACTCACAGACCCAGGGGAGTCCCCAGAGAGTCCTCAGAGAGCCTGGGG
This sequence comes from Pedetes capensis, assembly GCA_007922755.1. Lineage (NCBI taxonomy): Eukaryota > Metazoa > Chordata > Mammalia > Rodentia > Pedetidae > Pedetes > Pedetes capensis. The sequence goes on along the minus strand of VMDO01017087.1, from coordinate 13,624 downwards.
CCACTGCCACCTCCCAACACACCACCCTCCAAGGCTCCAGGGGGGCCCTCCCGCACCCCACCCAGAGCCTCCTGCCTGGGGAGAGCGGCTGCCTCAGGCCTGCTCCGCCTGCAGGCCCTCTTTCCCCTGCCCCCAGTGCTGCGGCCAGCCCCACCCCCATGCCTTTGGAAAGACAAGTCTGACCTGGCAGGCCACGTGCTTGGGAAGCAGAGGGCCCCTTCCCAGCCTCTGCACCCCGTTCCCTGTTCCTTCCAGGACCTGGGGCCCCTTCTTCCCCACCTTTCTGGGGAACAATGGCAGGGGCACATCCTTCCATGACAAAACATCCCAGGGCCCCAGCTCCTCCCTCTTTTTTTTTTTTTTTTTTTTTTTTTTTTTTTTTTTGCGGTACTGGGGGTTGAACCCAGGGCCTGGCCCTTGCATTCTCTGCAAGTGCTGGACCACTGAGCTGCACCCCCAGCCCTTTTTTTTTTTTTAACATTTTGAGACAGGGTCTCTCTAAATTACGCAGACTGCCTCTGGTCTCCAACTTGCGTTCCTCTTGCCTCCACCTCGCCTCAGCCTCCCGAGCCACTGGGATTACAGGTATGCGCCACCTCGGACCAGCGACTCCTCCCTCTTTAGACAACTGGTACCGCCTGGAGGCCAAACTCCCACCCAGCCCTTGGCAGTGTCCCCTAAGGCCTAAGCTATGGAACCCACTTCCTCTCCAAAGCCCACCTACAGGGGCCACCTCAGCCTCCGCTGCCCACACCCAGGGCTCGGCTCCCATTGTGCCGTGCCCTGTGCCGCCCTGGCAGAGGTGAGCTCTCAGGGAACCCGCGCCCAGGGAGGCTCACACACAGCACACCTGGGTGCATGGTGGGTAGGGACCTTTAATTCCCTCACATCTGGGATACTCAGCTCGGTGTGAAAACAGTGTGGACAGCAAGTCCTGACCCTGGAACCCAAGGTCTCCTTTGACACTAAACAGGAAATGCTGCAGGCCACACCGTGGGGCCGAGGCCAGCTCTGCACTTGCCTTGAACCCCTCGAACCCCAGCTCCCGGTTCTGGCATCTTCCATGATGTCCAGCCCTGCCAGAACACTCTCAAGATGATCTGGGGAACGAACGCGTGGTTCTCCCGCATGCAGAAGGGCATCTGGGCCACACTGCCCACACCGCAAGGGAGGGAACCAAGGGACAACACCCCATGCGGCGCCAGGGGGCCAGGGCGGGCGCTGCTGGCCACACTCCTGGCTGTGCGCTGCTCTGGCTGCGACCCTGAGGAGAGAGCAGGGCTGGGACAGCAAGGGAGCCTGGCCGCCTCCGCACACCCGGAGGGCTTTCTGTGCTGGCCCCGCTGGGGCAGCTGCTCCAGGACCCCACAGTCATGCCCTTCAGACGGCGGGAGGGTTCAGGGACAAGCAGAGCCACGGGAGAGCAGAACGCGCTGCAAGTGTCCTGGCCTGTTAGCCCCGGGCCTCCCCACCAGCCTCTAGGCGGGGACCCAATGTCCTGAGCCCACGGTGCTCACTCACGTGCCTGCTGCCCCAAGACCCCGCTGCACCCGCCTCTGTTCGCGGTTTACACAGTGAGCCGCACAGGCGCCAAGCCCAGGCCTGCTGGGAGCTGAACCAGAAGGGCACAGTTATGGGGTCCCAGTGAGCAGGGACCAGAGAACACACGGTGGTTTCTGTGTCTTCAACGCCCAGTGGCGGGAATTAGAATGGCGAAGCTGAAGATATTTCACCCCTCCCAGAGCTGGGTTTCAACCGACCAGGAAGGGGGAGGGCAGGCCATAGGGCTGGCCCCAGGCTGGGGCTGGGCAGCCGTCTGCATCGAGGAGAAGATAGCACAGTGGCACACAGAGCGTCAGGAGCAGATAAGGGGACATGGTGGTGAAAGAACCCCGGCCCTATGTGAGCCTGGAGGGGAAAACCCAGCTCATCTGCATAACTGTAAGGGGAACCACACAAGGTCCACACGGCACCCGGGTTTCTCCACATGAAGTCACTTCTGCTGAAAGAGGGCCTCATAAACAGAGTTAAGGACACACAGTGACCTGTCCACCAATGTCCCTTCTCATAAGTGCACTGGAATGAACAGGGGCAGGTGGGTTTCCACGTGAGCCCTCAACACGACAGGGAAACCAAGGAAGGAAGACTTTGAACATGCCCCCCCCCCCCTTTTTTTTTTTCCGGTACTGGGGGTTGAACCCAGGGCCTTGCACTTGTTTGCATGCTCTACAAGTGCTGGACCACTGAGCTGCACCCCCAGCCCTTTTTTTTTTACTTTTTGAGACAGGGTCTCGCTAAGTTAGGCAGACTGCCTCTGGTCTGAAACTTGCGATCCTCCTGCCTCTGCCTCCCCAGTTGCTGGGATTACAGGCGTGCGCCACCGCGCCCTGCTCTAACATGAGGCTCTCTTTAGAACTGATTAAAGAAAAAAAATATCGAGGGAGAGTCCTGCTCTGAGGAGAGACTTTCAAGGGGACAGATGGGGCCGGGCGGGGGCTTTCAAGGCTTCCATTAAGAGTCTCAGAAAACAGAAACCAAAATTTGTGTGTGAACTTTTACGAAACTTCAGGCTCTAAAACATACAACAGTAATCACATTTCTGAGAAGGAGGTAAGTGTTGACAAAGGCCTTGGGTCACGTAGCCACACCTGTAATGCCAGCTCTCAGGAGGCTGAGGCAGGAGGATCGGCAGCTGGAGACCACACGGGGAGCATAACAATCCCTGTCTCAAAAACAAAAACAAAAACCGCCCCTGCCCTTTGCATGCCCACAGATGTGCCAGGGATGAAAGGACAAGTCTGGGATCCACTTTAGAAAATGCCCACAAAGAAGAATGGGTTAGGGTGCAGCTTGGAAGGCCAGGTAGAAAACCCTGACAGCTGCTGGGCCTGGGGATGGGTCACTGGGACAGCAGTGCGCTTGTCCCTCCGCTCTCGTGTTTTTAACATGTTTTCATGATAGACACTTCTTAAAAATCAAGTGTTACATTTTCAAAGTTCACAATAACATCTCATGACTGGCACACGACAGCAGTGTCGAACGCCTGTAATCCCAGCGGCTCGGGGGGCAGAGGCATGAGGATCACAAGTTTGAGAACAGAGGCAGTCTACATAATTTAGCAAGACCCTGTCTCAAAAAAGGTAAAAAAAAAAAAAAAAAAAAAGGAGTGGGGGACGCAGCTCAGTGGTACAGCACTTGCAAAGCATGCAAGCACGAGGCCCTGGGTTCAACCCCCAATACTGAAAGAAAAAGAAAAGAATAAATGCTACCATGTTACTATAGCTTTTGATACCCAAACTAAAAATTAAAATAATGCTGCTTCGTAAGTATAGGTTTTAGGGGTAAAAGATTTTTAATCTTTTTTACACACTTATTTAAATTCTTCCACAAGGTTTCCGGTGGCCCCCCAGGGAGTCTTTACACAAATAAATACCTAGTCACACTGCCATGCCTTCCGGCCCTCAGCAGCTGCCCTGGCAATCGGGCACCATGATTGGGAGAATTGGCCACATGCTCACTGGGACAACTGGGGGTGGGAGGAGGAGTGGGGTGCGGGGGTACTAAGTGGCAGGAGAAACCACAGTGAAGGCGGGCATTCTCAAAGTCACAATCCTGTCTGGTCAACTCCCAGTCAAATTTTAACTGTCATGGAGGTTACTTTGTAGCAAACCCAAGAGGGCTGGAAGACACGGCAGTCTGAGCAAACAAAACCCACCCCCTGGGAGGAGGCAAACAGTAGATACACCTTAACATTTTCAAGTGGAAGAAACAAACAAAACCAAGACACCTAACCAATCATCTGTGAAGTTTCAGGGGCAAAGGAGAACACACCTCTCCCAAGCCACTAACCTCTCCCGATGGTTCAGAAAAATACAGAAACTGAGACGCTCCTAACTTTTATTGTTAGGTTTTATTGTTAGGTGCTGTCTGGTCCGTATCCAACTCATAGCGACCCTATGTACAAGAGATGAAACACTATTGTCAGTGCTTCTCTGCTGTTCATAGGGTTTTCCAAGGCTGATTGATTTTGGGGAGTGGGTTGCCGGGTCCTTCTCCCAAGCCTACAGCACCTGGTGTTCCCAAGCGGTCTCCCATCCAAGGACTAACCAGACCCGACGCTGCTTATCTTCTGAGATCTGCCCCAATAGTGCCACAGTGGTACCACTGCAGGTCCTCCTAACTTTAGAGTCTGGATATTAATTTTACATTGTAACAGCATTTGTTTGTAATAGGCTGGAGGGCCCACTGTGAGCTCTATTTTTAAAATTAGTTTACTTAGTAAGTTTCTTACTAAGTATTACGACTGAAAGTATCAAAACTATTTGTAACTTTTCTACAATTCAGATTGAACGACTTTTCATTATTCTACATTAGGAAATAAGACATAGTCTCACAGAAGAGATTCTATTCCAAAAACTCCTTTTCAACAAAATTAAAAGCCTTAGTGTGTAGAATAAAACTGAACCGCACCACAGCCGTATAACGACAGCACTCCTGTACACCTGAAACCCCGGCTCCTTCACATTAGCCAAGAATGACCCTATAGGCATTTATTTTCTCAAGCAAAGCTGCCTGGTTAGAGGCCACCTCCCCCCTCCCCACCAGGCCCCAACACAGAGGCCAACACACAGCTGCCATCTTCAAAGCAGCTCGTGGCCCAGAAATGAACCTGGGGCTCTGGAGGCTGAAGCGAGTTCTAAAGTGCAGTTGCACACGGGACGCCTCGGCGCTGGGTCTGGGAGTTCTCGCCTCGTTTACAGAGTGCGGGCACAGGCTGGTCCAGTCCAGACCTAACAGGTATTTCTGACTGTTGCTGGTCAAGGTCGAAAGGGACCAAAAGCCACTTCTCTGGGAAAGGACAGAGAAGCAGCTGAGGAGTGGAGTCAGGCAGAACATTCTAATGCACGCTGGCTCCCTGACCTGGGCAGAGTTCTTAACCTCTCTGAGTCTCTGCTGCTTGTCTTCAAAATGAAGAAACACCATGGACCTCAGCAAGCTGAACAGATCAACACACAAAACACGAGAGGAAAGCTCAACCTTCCTCGCACTTCTTCACTTTTGCTGGGACCCCAACTTTTAAACTGATCTTCTGAAAAATACATACAACCTGTGAAGTGCTGGCTCACTTTACAGCCCTAAGCTAGAAGATTCTCGCGCTACCTGAAAGGGGGCTGCCCCGTCCACTTCACAGGGAGGCTGGCTTCCCAGGGTCCCCAGAAGCCCACATCTGCCCTCAGGACACGGGCACCTCCCAGGCGCAAGCCTGAACCAGTTTTCAAATTGTTGAGAGTCCTTAAGGGTTAGAAGGTGGCCAGAGACCCTTGGAGAAACTAAGTGATATGGGGGGTGGGGAGAGACCCTCAATTCTTAAGGCCCACAGCTAACTGCGTACAGACACAGCAGCGCCGCTGCCAACAGTGAGCCCAAGTGGCTCGGGGAGGCTTCTGGACCCCACGGTTTGGAGCAGGCGTGGGGAGGGCCGGCGATGTTTATCACCTAGCCCGCCAGGTGGACAGGCGGGGATGGCGGGGCGGGCGCCTCCAGGCGGGAGCCTGGAGGACAAAGGGGAGCAGGCAGAGCACCGTCCAAGTGGCGGGGCAGCCGGGAAATTTAGGAGCCACGTGCCTGGCGGGAGAAGGCGAAAAAGCATCGGAACACTCGCGCGTTCGCCCGCCCGTGCGCCGTGCGCTGGAAACGGGGCAGCGCGTGCTCCCGCCTCAAGTTTTTTGGAACTTTTCCCGAGAAAGAGAGGCTGCGGGTGGGAAGGGTGCGAAGGGGCCCGGCCTCCCCCGCCCCGCACGAGTCCTCAGGGCGCTCAGCCCTGGGCGCGGAGGGCGCGGGTCTCGGCGCAGGGGCGCGCGGTCTCGGGGTCGCTCGCGGCCGCCCCGCCCGGCCGCCCCCCTCCCGGCCGCGACGGGCGCCGCGCGGCTCCCAGGCCCCTCCGCCGGGCCGCGGCGCTGGCGCAGGAAGCGCGGAGCGGCCGCAGGCCCGCGGCTGGGAGCGGGCGCGGCCTCGGCCTATGCGCGCCGCGGCCCGGGCACCGCAGGCCCCGGCGACGGCGGGCACAGGCCGCGCGGGGCGCCCGACAAGCGGGGCGCGACCGGCCCGACCCCGCGCCTCCTGCCCGCCCGCCGGGACCCGCGCGGCCGCCAACCGCCGCGGCGCGCGATCGCGAGCGCAGGCCGCGGCGCGGGGACTCACCGGGGCCGGTTCCCGAGTACATGGTGGCGCTGCCGAGGCTCCGGGCCGAGGCCGGCCGCGCGCCACGGGCCCCGACGCCGCGAGCGCAAGAGCCGCGGCTGCTTGATCCCGCCGGCGCCTCGCCGAGCAGGTTTACCCGACGCGGCCGGCGCGGCGGGGCGGGGGAGGGGCGGGGGCGGGGCGGGGCGGGGCGGGGGTGGGGCGGGGGCGCGGGGCGGGGCGCCCGAGAGCGGGGGCCGCGCGGGGTGCCGGGGCCGGGGCGGGATCCGGGGCGCGGGGCCCTGGACGGGGGCCGTGCGAGGCGGGGGCGGCGCGCGTGGCGGGCGCGGGCCGGGTCCCTTCCAGCCGCCGGGGAGGCGACGTCGTTCTCAGGCGGGCGGAGCGGGGCGGCCCCGGCGGCTGCAGAGGCGGGGGAAGGGGTGACGAGGCCGCTCGGGGGGATCCCCGCCGCCCCTGCCTTCCCGGCCGCGCCTGGGTGCGGGGCGGGCCCCTCCCGCGCGGTGGGCGAGCGTGGCGCGACCTGGCGCGGCGTGGGTGTCCGCGTCCCGGCAGCGCACGCCCGCCCCGCCGCCACAGCCTGGCGCTTTCTTTAAGTTATTAACGAAACACGGATGTCGGGAAGCTTTCTCCCCGCCCGGAGCTTGAACTTGAATGCGGCCCGGCCCTCGCGCGCGACCACACTGCCACCTCCCGGCGCGCCTGGGAACCCAGACAGCTCGTGTCGAGCACTGAAAAAGCCCAGGGAGCTTTTAGTGCATCTTAGCGGCTGTCAAGGATCAGATCCAACCTGAACTCTCCTTTCCAAGGGCCAGAGCCCCTCCCCTTATCCGGGGGCCTCATCGGACCCCATCGTGCGCCTCCGTGCGTTTCTGCCCTTTCCCCACTGGTTGCTGGAATGTGCTCTCTCCTACGCCAGGGCTTCCTGTTCCCTGAGTCCAGCCGTTTTTTGATCTTTCTTTGGGGAAGCCAGACAGTATTTGCCTCCTTCTCCCCTAACGAGCGAGTAATCAGAAGACAGAACATGATATATGCCCAAAGTCGCTCATCATCTTTTAACATTTGCCAGCGCCTTTCCTCATCCTCTAAACTTGGAGCATCTGCGAATTGGGTGCAAGGCCACATGATGGGGACCTAAGCCAAAAGATAAACAGAGTCCTGCTTGCCAGGATCCCAGCATCCAATAGGTTTATTAGTTCTTGGCAGTCCTCAAAGGCAGTCCTGAGTGCAGGAAAACCAGCGTCCTTCTGAGGAACACTCAAGAGGGGGACTTGGGTCTTTGTCCAGTGGTTGATAGAAATGGACTATCATAGCCCGTTGTGGTGGCACACACCAGCCACTGGGGAGGCTGAGGCAGGGAGACTGCTTGAGCCCATGAGTTCAAGACTAGACTGGGCAACATAGTTGACATCTGGTCTCAAAAACAGGGGAGGGGGAGGCACGCAGTGGTGCACACTATAATCTTAGTGACTTGGGAGACAGAAGCAGGAGGATCATAAGTTTAAGGCCAGAGGTAACCTATGCACCTTAGGGAGAGCCCATCTCAGAGTACCTAAGAGAGCTGGGAGTGCAGATCAATGGCAGCGCACTTGCCTACCATATGCAAGGGTCTGGGTTCATCCCTCAGTACTGAAGGGGGAAAAAAACCTCATCATGAAATGTTTCTGAGCACCAAGAACCTAGATGGGAATTGACACAGCACTACTCATCCCAGCAAGAACTGGCCTTCTCTGGCATACCCCGCAGCAGTGAAGTGAGAACTGAGCACACTGTGTTCCTAGCCTGGAACCCAGCTCTGGCGGAGAGCATGCTGTGCCTCAGGGCAACAGCATGGGTGGACCTCAGCAAATAAGCCATGGGCCCTCCCGTGGGACTAGTTACAAAAGTTCCCAAACAGAGCCCGCCATGGTGTCTGTAGTCCCATGCGCCTGTAATCCCAGCCCTGGAGAGGCAGAGATAGGAGAATCTGAAGTTCAAGGCCAGCCTGGGCTACACAGACCTTGTCTCAAAAAGTTCCCCCATCAGACAATATTAAAGCCCATTGTTTAGGGATATGGTACTGAGCATAAGTCTACAGAAAAGCAAGATGGTGTAAGCATTACAGTGGTGGTCAGGGCTGGGGCAGAGCAGGGGCCTCTGGGGATACTGAGGCACCAGCATGTACCCTCCAGCAATACTGCTGTTCGTTGTGCAACCATCCCTTTAAGCTGCACATGGACACTTTACATGCTTGTCTGTGCCTTTGCTATATTTGACAATAAGGAAATTTTTAAACAGTTACTCCCCTACTTATGAACCAGGCAACCTCATGCGTTTCCCCAGCTCCTGCTGCTCTGCCTCAGTCCCTCGCACACCCACCAACCAGCCTCTACCCCAAATCACTGAGGCCTAACAGGTCTGCTGTTGGCTCCTGAGCCCCAGGGCCTGGGAAAAGGCTGGAGGCTCTGGCTTGAGGAAGTAACATTGGGAAACTGTTACTGGGCTTTCTCCCCAGGAGGCGGGAGAAGATACAATCTTCTGAGCCTTCATTGTGTCGCTTCTCTGCAGAGACCTAATACCTGCCGCCCCCTGCTGGTGAAGCAACGCCAGCACAGCCGGTCTCTGTCCCCTTCCAGAGCCTAGGGCCCCAAGCAGTCGCTGGCTCAGCTCCTCTCTCCTAGTGCTGGGAGGCAGGGCACCCCTCTGTCTGCCCTTTTCCTAGAACAGGCCGTGCTCTGGATGCCAGCCCCGGCCCGCAGCCCCATCTCTCACTGCTCCAGGGAGCTGCCAGCCCACAGGTGACGCTAAGCAGGCCATCTCTCCCTCGCCCAGCCTGCTCTTCTCCAAGACCCCCCAGCCGCCCGGTGGCTTACAGGTCTGCCATCCACGGGGTCACTCCCTCTGCCTTCTCCTCCTGCCACCAGGGGCCCATTTAATCCTGGCGATTGAGCCCCTCCCCCATCCTCAGACCTTGCCCAGCGCTCAGAGTTGCCCATAAAAGACTGGCTGAGGTCTTCTTGGCCCGGGGCTCCTCCCTGGTCCAGCTCACTGCTCTGTTCTTGCGGGTCCTGGTGCTCTGATAAGATTTGTGGGCTTCCATCACAGGCAGGGACAGTGAGGCCGGCCGTCTACAGCTTGGCACACACGACGCGCCCAATGTAGGGAACGGCACCCCAGGAAAGATAAAACTGACTCCAAGGGAAATGCCCAAGCGCGCCCCTGAGGTTGTAGGGCCGGCAGAGTTCCCGGCAGGCCCTGGAATAAGTCAGCCACTCCCCAAATGTGTTCTCCAGGTGATTAAAGAGGGCATAGGAAATCAAATCAATTGAGAAGCACTGGGTCAAACAACACTAACAAGTTTACTAATTGCAGGCCTTCTCAGAGCCTCTGTCAAGGGATGAGGACTCATCCTGCTGCTACCAAAGGAGGAGGGAAACAAAATGGTGTCATGGTGTGTTTTCTGTGGCTGTAGCTGAATGCCAGAGCCCGAGTAGTGTATAAAGAGCAGGGTTGATTTAGCTCGTCATTCTGAACATAGCGCTAGAATCTGCTCAGCATCAGTGAGGACCTTCCGATGGGGGGCGCAGCATGGCGGGAGCGCCACATGGCAAGACAGAGCAAGTGGCTCATCCGGGTCTCTCTGTCTCTTTGTACAAAGCCACTAATGCCACCATGGCCCCCACACTCAGCACCTCATCGATTCTAAAAGTCACCCTGAGGCCTCACCTCCAAATACCATTAACCAGTGTCTCTGGGGTTATGTTTCAGCCTGCCTTTGGGAAGGGGACAAACCGGAGACCCTGAACCGCAGCAGCCATGTGCAGCCCACCCCAGTCCATCTGGCCACGGCCCCTTTGTCCTAGGGGTACCCTGGGGTGCCAGGAAGCAAGCGTGGGCCGTAGCAAGCTAGAGTTTGCTGTGACCCCTCCGGCGTTCACAGGCGGATGTGCTCTGAATGAAAGCATTGAGTTGTTTTCTGGATTGAGAAGAACATGCCTGTGATTGGACAAATATTCTGCCACAGTAGGGATAGGATACACATATAAGCAATGTCTACACACTGACCACGACATGAGATGGAAACGCGCCTCGCGTGGACAGACACCGCTGTCCCTCCATGCACCCAGTGGGGGCTACGCCAGGGCTCCCTCTGTACATCCAGCCAGGACCGCTGACCCCACCGCGCTCCAGAGGGTGCCGAGTACGGGAAGCATAGGAGGGCAAGAGGGGCCGCGTCGGACGTAGATCTGGGTGACACAGTCCCCTCCAGGGTGTGTCCTTTCCTCCAGGGTGTGTCTCTGTGGCAACAAAAGAACAGCTGAGACGCTGCTAACGGGAAGGTACTGGGAAATTAAATCACTATGAATGACAGATTGAAGTGTCAAACATAAAACTATTAGGCTTTTAGAAAAAAGAGGGGAAAATCTTTGGGGCTATAGGATTAGGCAAACAGGTCTTAGGCTTGACTGCAAAGCACGAGCCATAATGGAAAATTGGATACATCGGGCTTCCTCCAAATGGAAGCTTTTGCTCTGTGAAAGATCCCATGAAAAAGACAAAAAGAGAAGCTACAGAGTGGGAAGAACGCCAGCAAGCCTCACGTCCAGCAAAGGACAGGCGCGAACAACACAGAGCTCTCCAAACGCAACGGCCAAAATGCAGACAACCGGATGGGAACACGAGCTCCCCAGGACTGGCCCCCAGGGAAAGGCAGATTAAACCACAGGACAGCAACACACACTTGTCCGAATGGCCAAAGTGAAAAGCAGTGATGGCACCCGACCCTGGGGGAGAGGGACGGAAATGGGCCCGTTCATGCCCTGCTTGTGGGAACGTGCCCACAACCTCAGAAAACAGAACAGGCAGCCCCCATGTGGCCCAGCAATTGCACTCCTGGGCCTTTGTCCCAAGGAATGATTATTTCATTTATGCATACATCTGTATGTGAATGTTTCCAGCAGCTTTATTAGAAATAGCCCCAAACTAGAACCAACCAGAGTGCCTTCAGTGGATGAATAATCAAATGAACTGCGGTACATCTACACCATCGAGTAGTACTAAGCAATCAAAAGGAACTAACTACTGAAATATGCAAGCACTTGGGTGAATTACACACAAAGAAAAAAGCCAGGTTTAAAGGCTCCCATACTATATGATTGCACTATAAAACATTCTTGAAATAACAACGCCTCAGAAGCAGAGAGAACAGATCATGGGTTACCAGGGACTAAGAAGGGGTGTATGGGAGACAACTGAGCATGGCCCTCAGAGGGCCACATAAGAGATCCTTGTGGTGTCTCTGTACTTTCTCCTGGCTGTGCGGAGATGTCACAGTTCTGCAAGATGTTACACAGGGTGAAGGATGCCCAAGATCTGTTATTTCTTACACCTACATGTGAATGGACAATAATCTCAGAATAAATTTAATTTAAACTAACCCACCCAGGCAGGGGATGTAATGGGTGCCATGGTGCACGCCTATAATCCTGGCAGCTCAGGAGGTTGAAGTAGGAAGATCACAAGCTCAGGGCCGGAAGCAGCCTGCTCACCTTGGGGAGACCCTGTCTAAAAACTAAACATATCAGCCAGGCGCGGTGGCGCACGCCTGTCATCCCAGCGCTCGGGAGGCGGAGGCAGGAGGATCGCAAGTTCGAGACCAGAGGCAGTCTGCATAACTTAGTGAGACCCTGTCTCAAGAAGTAAAAAAAATGGGCTGAGGGTGCAGCTCAGTGGTCCAGCACTTGCAGAGCATGCAGGTGCGAGGCCCTGGGTTCAACTCCCAGTACCACAAAAAAAAAAAAAAAAAAGAAAGAAAGAAAGAAAAGAAAAGAAAGAAACTAAATATATAAAAGGGTTTGGGGATACAGCTCAGGGGTAGAACACTTTCCTAGCATATACAAAGACCTGAGTTCAACCCCCAGTACTAAAGGAAAAAAAAAAAAAAGATAGAAGAATCCTAGTGTATTAGTTGTTTTTGCATTGTTGGGACAAAAATTCCTGAGAACAGCGTAAAGTTTGTTTTATGGTCTCAGAGGGCTCAGCCCATGACTGCATGGCCCCATGGCTTGAGCAGAGCACCATGCTGCAGGAGCTGGGGACAGAGGAGGGCTGTTCTGTATTTCTTGGTGATCAGCAAGCAGAGAGAGGTGAGAATGCAGGAAGGGTTCAGGGTGAGATACGGCCCCAACGACACCTCCCGCAGTGACCTGCTTCTTTCAGTTAGGGCCCATGTTCTACTTTTCATCCTCCCAATGATGCCATCGTATGATGAGTCCACTGAGGGGTTAGTCCATCACCTAGGTCAGAACCCTCAGGATCCAGGACCTCCCTAAAGGCCCCTGTACATGAGGCTGTGGGGGACATTTCATTTTTAAACCATAACAGAGATGTTGGCTGCAATTTGCTTCAACGTAGTAAAAGAGGGTGGGCACTATGGGTGAAAGAAGGCTAGTGGTACACACGTGGGAGCTCATTGTTGTTGTTGTTGTTAGGTGCCGTCGAGTTGGTATCCGACTCATAGCCACCCTCTGTACAACAGGGGAAACACTATTGTCAGTGCTTCTCTGCTGTTCATAGGGTTTTCAATGGCAGATTGATTTTTGGGAGGGGGTTGCCAGGTCCTTCTCCCAAGCCTACAGCTTCTGGTGTCCCCAGGCGGTCTCCCATCCAGGTACTAACCAGGCCTGACCCTGCTTAGCTTCCGAGATCTGACGGGATCAGATGCCACAGGGCTACAGCTGCAGGCAGGGGGCTCATTATGCCGTCCTAATTTTGTATGTATTTCAGGTTTTCCATATGAAATGTTTTTTTTTTTTATTTTTTGTTTGTTTTGTGGTGTTTGGGGGTTGAGCCCAGGGCCTTTGTAAGCGCTCTACTACTGGGCTGCACCCCCAGGTCTTTTTTAAAACTTGAGTCAGGGTCTCATTAAGTTACTCAGGCTGCCTCTAACCTTGAACTTGCAAACCTCCTGCCTCTGCCTCCTGAGTAGGTGGGATTACAGGCGTGCTCCACCATCCCTGGCCATAATAAAAGTGTTAAGGAAAGACATAATAAAAGGAATGGAAAACAATCCACAGAGTGGGAGAAGATATTTGTAACATATATTATATATCATCATTATTTATTAGTAATCATAATTTACAAAAATTATTAATTATATAACAGTATGTATTAATATATAATTATCAATTATATATAATCACTATATATAAATATATACATTTGTTGTTGTTAGGTGCCGTCGAGTCTGTATCCAACTCATAGCGACCCTCTGAACCACAGGGGAAACACTATTGTCAGTGCTTCTCTGCTGTTCATAGGGTTTTCAATGGCAGATTGACTTTTGGGAGGGGGTTGCCAGGTCCTTCTCCCAAGCCTACAGCTTCTGGTGTTCCCAGGCGGTCTCCCATCCAGGTACTAACCAGGCCCGACCCTGCTTAGCTTCTGA
>VMDO01017086.1:15110-45972 GCA_007922755.1 Pedetes capensis | reverse complement strand
CACAGAATAGAAGACCCAGAAATACCTCAACACACCTATAGCCACCTGATTTTCAACAAAGGAGCAAAGCAAGTACACTGGAGAAAGGACAGCTTCTTCAACAAATGGTGCTGGGAAATATGGTCATCCACATGCAGAAAAATGAAAGTGGACCCACCTCTCTCAATATACATTAGAGATAACATAAAATGGATAAGAGATCTCAACATAAAACCAGAAACTTTAAAATTTACAGAAGGCAAGATAGGCAATACACTACATCATATAGGCATAGGAAAGTACTTCCTTAATAGGACTCCAATTGCTCAAGAAATTGCAACAAGAATAGATAAATGGGATCACATGAAATTAAAAAGCTTCTGCACAGCAAAAGAAACAATTAACAGAATCAAGGAAACCCCCACGGAATGGGAAAAAATTCTTCACATTTTATATATCAGATAAAGGTCTAATTACTAGAATTTATAAAGAACTCAAGAAAAAAACTCCCAAAAAAACAAATAACCCAATACACAAATCGGCAAAGGAACTGAGTAGACAATTCTCAAATGAAGAGGTCCACAAAGCCATGAAACACTTGAAAAAATGCTCAGTATCCTTAGCCATTAGGGAAATGCAAATTAAAACAACTCTGAGATTTCACCTTACACCAGTAAGAATGGCCAAGATCAATAAAACAAATAACAACAAATGCTGGTGAGGTTGCTGTGAAAAAGGAACACTATTACATTGTTGGTGGAGCTGTAAATTGGTCCAGCCACTGTGGAAATCAATATGGAGATATCTCAAAAAACTGAAAATAGATCTACCATATGACCCAGCTATAACACTGCTGGGAATTTACCCAAAGGAAGATGGGTCATCATACCACCGAGACACCTGCATCTCCATGTTCAGTGCAGCACTTTTCACAATAGCAAGGATATGGAATCAACCTAAGTGCCCTTCAACAGAAGAATGGATAAAAAAACTATGGTACATATACACAATGGAATACTACTCAGGAATCAAGGAAAATGAAATAAGGTCATTCGCAGCAAAATGGATAGAATTAGAGAAAATTATTTTAAGTGAATGAACCCAAGCTCAGAAAGAGAAACACCACATGTTCTCACTCATATGTGGGAGTTGAATCAAAATTATAAGGAGGAAACATCCTATTCAAAGGTCGGATCAAAATAAAGTGGGGGAAAAAAAGCTAAGAATGGTGTCAATATAAATGGTCTAGAAAATGCATGCAATTGTTCTGAAAAGATAATAACAATGTTAGCTAGAGAAAAACTTTCTATCTTAAACAGAACTGGAACTCAAGTACATATAGAAAAATATTACCAAGTAAATGATAGAGAAAACTTAGATGGGGAGGGTGGGGGGAGGAAGCATATAAGAGGGTAAGGGGGAACCTATATGAATAATGTACATCAAAATGCATATATGTAAATGCCTCAATGAAAAGCATGTCAGAATGAATCACATTAAGGTGTACATTAAAAATGTCCAATAAAAAAATGCAAAAAAAAAAAAAAGAAAAAGAAAAGAAAAGAGGTCACCAGCCAGGTCTGTGGTAAAGCCAACTTATTACCAACATAAAGATTTTTAAAGTGAATATTCTTAGGAACCAGCTAGTCATCCAGTTTTTCCTCTTTCCATCTTATACTTCTTCTGAGTGATTTTTTTTTAATTAAAAGCTTAACCATAAAGAAAAGTTGAGCTTGGCAGAAACATTTTAAATTGACATCAGCCTTCCTTTGATAACCAACCGGCAAGTATCCAACACAACCTGTATGGATGCACACTGTCACTGCATCCTAAATAGAGAGGACTTTCTGTTGGAAGGACATCCAATTTGCCCAGCCAAGTAAGATTGGGGCACAGCAGCAAGCTCATAGCAACCATCATTTCAAGGATGAATTATATAATAATATTTCTAGGAATTGTCATTTGTACTCCACCATAATTAAATTCATTGATAAACATTGATTTTTACATTTAAATATTTTACAAGTAGCAATTTATGTTTAGAAATGCTTTAAAAGTGCATAGCCTCTTTTCCAGAATGCACCCACTGAAAAAATGCTAATCACAGATCCCTTTCATTTTCCATTCCAGCAACGTTCCCTTAGAATAAATCTCTCCCCTTCCAGAATCAGCCAGGGAAGACTTACAGGTTGTGTGCTTTCTGCTGGACTTACATCTAGTACTTGGTAGTACAAGCAACTGGTATTTGAGTTACTACTGATGAATGTAAAAAATGCACAAAAAGTAGATTTTGTTTTGCACAGAAATAAGACAACCCAGTGAGCTCTGTCTGATTGTAGTGTGGGCATCTTTAAAAATATTTTAAGACTTCCAGGATAAGATGGTGGATTAGAAGCAGATTCTGTGTGATATGCTGAAAAAAAAGGAGCCAGTATGGAAAGAAAAGACTCTATTCCAAAAAAAGAAAGACTGAAAATACACAGAAATCACAAAGATGTAAAAGGACAGTCTCACTCAAAGTACAGAGAACAGAAGAGCTATGCAGCTAGAAAGAATGCACAGGACACAATTCCGAGGGCAGCTCCCCAGCCAAGAGGAGAAACAGAAGCTTCATCCAAAAGGAAAACCAGACGGCCCTGGTGAAGAGACTAACATGCCCACAGGACAAGTCCACAGTCCTTGAAACCCTTGGATACATTTGGGGGAGCTGGTGACACAGTGGCTCTTTCTGCCTAAAGGGTCAGCATTGGAGAAGAGATCCACTTTGCCACACTCCCTAACTTGGAGGGCTGGGACTGGGTGCATTCTGGAGAGGGAATCTATTGTTTGAGCCTGAGCTGCTCTGGGGGCCTGAAAACAAGGAACAATCACTGGTCAGGGAGCCGGGGGGCCACCTGCCCCAACCCAGGGTGAGGTACAGCTACATCAGGCATGGAGAGAGAGGGCAAAGATAGTCTGAAGAGCCACTAAGAAGTTCAGGTAGTAGGAGGCTTGGGCAAGGTGGACATTATGAGCCCCTCCCTCTGGGGTTTGGGGAAGCTGACCTCACCTCCTGCGAGGAGCCACATAGACTGGTAACCAGGAGCTGAGGTAGGCAAGCCTCCCCACTTCTGCAGCCAGCTCTCTGCCTCACAGTTCAAAGTAGGCACAACTTAGAATTCTGAAGCTCAGTGACTACAGAGTGCTTGATCCTTGCAGCCTCCTCCCGCCCAGTGAGCAGTCCATGTTGGGCAGGATATAAAACACTGAGATGGGTCATTGGGTACAGATCTCAGGGCCCCGTGTGCTTCCCCCACCCTACAATGTACCCAGAAGGTATCCCTTGGCTTGGACATTAACTATCCCAGGGAGTATGAACTGTAGTCTTGGCATGAGTGAAACCTGCCTGGCCTCCAAACTGCAAAGCTCAGTGTGGCCAGCAGAGACTCCACATACACAAGAAGAGAGGTTTCTTAGGGAAGGAAGCCCTGCCAGACAGCTATCCTTGACGGGTCCAGGCACCTACATAACTGGTAGAAAAGAGAGAGAAGCCAACTTCAACTGACCACCCCCTCCACCTAGTAGACTCCAATATTCAAGGGCCCAGAACAAAGCGCTCCAGTACTTTGTCTTTTGTTGGTAGTGATGGATTTTGTTTTGTTTTTTGGTTTCTGTGCTGGGAATTGAACTTAGGGCTTTTCATAGGCAAGTGCTCTACTACTGACCTGCACCTCAGCCCTTTTCTTATTTCTATCTTGAGACAAGTTTTGCTAAGTTGCACAGGCTACCTCTGGCCTCGAAATCACAATTCTCTCACCTTAGCTTCCCAAGTCACTGAGATTACAGTCATGGACCAAAGGATCCAGCGCGCTCTCTCTCCTCACCCCACTCTCTCTAAAATTTATCTTTATTTTTCCTTTATTATTTTTCATTTTATTTTTCTTTACTTTTTTTTTTCTTTTGTGGGACTGGGGGTTGAACCCAGGGCCTCGCGCCTGCATGCTTTGCAAGTGCTGGACCACCAAGCTGCACCCCCAGCCCTATTTTTTGTTTGTTTGTTTTTGTTTTTACTTTTTGAGACAGGGTCTCGCTAAGTTACACAGACTGCCTCTGGTCTCAAACTTGTGATCCTCCCGCCTCCGCCTCCCTAGCCACTATTCATTTTATTTTTCTAGTTTCTCTTTTTTCTAGAGTAATTTTTATCCTTTTACTTTTTTGTTGTAGTTGTTGTTAGTGCCAAGGAGTTGTGTCTGATTCATAGTGACCCTCATAGGGTTTTCAGTGGCTGTTTCAGGAGTGGTTGTCAGGTCTTTCTCCTGTTTTTTGTTTGTTTGTATGTTTGTTTGTTTGTTATTTTTTAGCTTTCTTTTTTTTATCTTTTTCCACCTGTGTGTCTCTCCTTTTCTATTTACTATACTTTTAGAATCATTTTTATTATATTTTATTTTTTAAAAAAGAAATCTCTTAGGCTTTTTTATTCTTCTTTTTATGTTTATCTAGTTTTGTTTACATTTTTCTCTATTGCGCATTTTTAAAATTTTTTGAGTTTTTTCTCTTTCTCTAACATTGTTCTTCTTTTTTCTTTCATTACTTAACCCTTGCTCTTTCTTTCTTTCTCCAATTTATCTGCCCTCTGCTTTTATTTCAGGCAATTACTATTTTTACTTTCATCCTAAATCATTTTTAACTGTGTAGCTTACTCTATATTATTAATCACTGGTGGCATAGTTGTTGGCTTTCAGTGACTTCAAGTATATTTCTATATCTAGTTTGGTTGGGTATTTTACCTGTTACAGTAGTTTTTCTTCTCTTGGAGTATATTTGGGATTGAGCTCTCAAGAGAAAGCTGCCCACTAAGAAGATCCCCAAATAAAACCTGAAGAAAACTCCATCCTATCAGGTGCACATATCACAAAACAGAAACACAAGAAACATGGAAAAGTAAGGCAATATGTTTCCTCCAAAACTCCATGATTCTTCAACCACTGAATCCAAAAATATTGATATGTTTGAAATGTCAAAGAATTCAAAAATCTACTTGTAAAAATGATCAATGACATTAAAGAATATACAAATAAACTGATGAATAAAGTACAGAAATCAATTCAGAACCTAGATAAGAAAGTCACAAATGTAGAAGACAAAATCAGAAAAATAGATGAGCAATTCAGTTACAAAATTGAGATTTTTGAAAAATACAAACAAAAATGCAAGAAATGAAGAACTCAATAAATCAAATAGCAAAACAGTGGAAAGCCTCACCAGTAAACTAGATCAAGCAGAAGAAAGAATATTAGGGATGAAAAACAAAATTGAGAAAATGCTGTATTCCTATATTAATAAAGAAAAAAATAAAAAGTATAACCAAAACTTCCAAGAACTCTGGGACATGATCAAGAGACCAAATTTAAGAATCTAATGGGTAGAAGGAGCTGAGATAAAAACTAAAGCATAGAAAACCTATTGAATGCAATTATAGTAGAAAATCTCACAAATGTGAGGAAATGGACATCTAACCACAAGAGACATTTATAAACCCCCAAAAGAAAGAACCTCTTCATGGAACATCACAGTTAAAATTTTAAGACTACATAACAAAGAAACAATACTAAAATCTTCAAGAGAAAAACATCAGAATAACATCAGACCTCTCAGCACAACCTTTAAAATCCAAGAAAATATGAAATGATGTATTTCAAGCCTAAAAAGTAAATAACTGCCAAGCAAGATTATTAAGTTATTTTAAATTGATGAAGAAATAAAGATCTTCCAAGACAAATACATACTACAGCAATTCATGTCTACCAAGACTGCATTGCAGGAGATATTTAAAGGAATCCTACACACAGAGGAATAATAAACGCAGTCTTAATCACAAGAGTGAAGGAAAGAATAAATTTTATGGGAGGAATAGATGGGCTAATGAGACATAGGAAATAGTCAATCATGTCTAACTCAAAAAAACAGCAAAACCTGAATATGAATAGGAAAGAAGAAAACAAATAATATATTAACCAACAAGGAAAATTCCCAAAACACCTACAAGAATCAGCAAACCCTTCTCAATAATAATCCTAAATACAAATGGTCTTAACTTTCCAGTTAAAAGATATAGACTAGTTTATTAGATTAAAAAACAAAATCCAACAACCTATTGTCTGCAAGAAACACATCTCACTGGCAATGACACAGACAGACTGAAAGTGAAAAGATGATAATCAATATACTAAGCAAGCAGAAGCAAAAATAGAAGGAAAGAAAGAAAGAAGAAAAGAAAAAAGCAGAAGTAGCCATCCTTATATGTGACAAAGTAGACTTCAAGCCAAAATTAGTCAGAAGAGATAAAGAAGATCACTACATATTAATAAATGGAACAATCCATCAAGAAGACATAACAATTGTAAATATATATGCACCAAACATTGGTACACTCAATTTCACAAAAGAAACACTACTGGACATAAAGAAGCAGATAGGTTCAGACACAATAGTAATGCACGACTTCAATACTCCACTCACAGCAATAGCTAGAACATCCAGACCAAAAAATCAACAAAGAAACTTCAGAGTTGAACCACAATAAATCAAAAAGATTTAATAGATATGTATAAAGTATTCCATTCAAAAGCTATACATTCTTCTCAGAATCCCATGGAACTTTCCCTAAAATAGGTCACAATTTAGACTGTAAGTCATGTCCTAACAAATGCAGAAAAATCAAAATAACTTATTTCATTAAATGAGACTATAATGGAATTGAACTGTAAATCAGTAGCAAGAGAAACTACAGAAACTGCACAAATAGTTTGGAGATTGGACAATATACTCTTAAATGATCAGTGGGCCCTTCCTTGAAAAAATCAGGGAGGAAATTTAAAAATTCCTGGAATAAAATGAAAATGAAAATGAAAACACACCTACTAGACTTTTGGGTATACAGAAAAAGTGGTTCTAAGAGGAAAGTTTATAGCCATGAGTGCTAATGTCACAATATCAGAGAGGACTCAAATAAATAATCTAATGTCTTAGAAAAACAAGAATAAGTAAAACCCAAACTCAGTAGACAGAAAGAAATAACAAAGACCAGGGTAGAAATTAATGAAACAGAGACTAAAAAACAATAAAAAATTGATGAAACAAAGAGTTTTCTTTGGTTCTTTGAAAAGATCAGCAAGATCAATAAACCCTTTGCCAAACTCAAAGAGAAGGAAAAATTAATAGAATTAGAGATGAAAAAGGGAATATTATAAAAAATAATGGCAGAAATAGATAAATTCCTAGGCACATATAACCTACCAAAATTAAATCAAAAGGATATAAACAACTTTAACAGATCTATGAGTAGTGAGAGTCTTCCAACAAAGAAGACCCCAGAACCAGATGGATTCACTGCTAAATTCTACAATAGCTTTAAAGAAGAATTAATAACAAATGCTCCTCAACCAGTTCCATAAAGTAGAAATAGAAGGAGTACTACTAGACTCATTCTATGATGTCAATATTGCCTTGTTACCGAAACAAGACAAGGACACAAAAACAACAAAAAAGAAAATTACAGACCAATTTCCCTGATGAACATATATTCAAAAATCCTTAATACTTATAAATCAAATTCAATGATACATTAAAAAATAATATACTATGTTCTATCAAGACTGATATATTTGGTTTCATTCCAGATCAATAAATGTAATATAGCAATAAACAGAATCACTTTATCATCTCAATAGACACAGAAAAGGTCTTTGACAAAGTTCAACATCACTTCATGATAAAAGCTCTGAAGAAACTTGGAATGGAAGAATCATGGAATAGAAGAAACATTCTTTAACTTTATAAGTGCTATATTTGACAAAGGGCTGGGATTTAGCTCAGTTGGTAGAGCGCTGCGCTGCAGTCTCTGAGGTCCCAAGTTCAATTCCCAGCATGGCAAAAATGGGCGAAGGGTCTGGCAATCCACTCCCAAGGCAATTCGGAAATAGCCATTGAAAACCCTCTGAGAGTCACTATGAGTCGGATACTGACTCCACAGCACCTAACAACAACAACAATATTCGACAAACCTGTAGCCAACCAACTTAATACTAAATAGGGGAACAATTGACAGCATTTCCTCTAAAATCAGGAATCAGGCAAGGATGCCAATTGTGTCCACTCTTATTCAATACAGTGACTGAAGTTCTAATCAGAGCAATAAGGCAAGAGAAAGAAATAAAAGCGATACAAATAGGAAATGAAGAAGTCAAATTATCCCTATTTGCAGACCACATGATCCTATATGTAAAATACCCTAAAGACCCCACCAGAAAATTCTTCATCAAAATTCCAATGACATATTTCACAGAAATAGAAAAAAAGGACTAAAATTCATATGGAAGTACAAAAGACCCTGAATAGCAAAAGCAATCTTGAGCAGAAAGAACAATGCAGAAAGCATCACAATTCCTAACATCAAATTATATTACAGAATCATAGTAATAAAAAACAGTTTGGTACTGGCACAAAAATAGACATGAAGATCAACAGACTAGAATAGAGGGCTCAGAAATAAACCCATGCAGCTATAGCCACCTGATGTTCAACAAAGGTGCCAAAAACATAAAGTGGAGAAAAGACAGCCTCTTCAAAAATGGTGCTGGGAGGACTGGAGAGCTTCATGTAGAAGACTGAAACAAGGTCCCTCTCTCTCATCCTGTACAAAAGTCAATTCAAAATGGATCAATGACCTTAATAGAAGACCTAAAACTCTGAAACTGCTAGAGGAAGACATAGGGAAAATACTCCAAAATATAATCCCAGGCAAGGGTTTTCTGGAAAGAACCCCAATAGCTCAGGAAATAATAGTAAGAATCCACAAATAGGATTGCATGAAATTAAAAAGTTTTTGCATCACAAAGAAGACAATTAACACAGTGAATAGATAGCCTTCAGAATGGCAGAAAATCTTTGCCAGCTGTACATCAGACAGGGGATTAATATGTACAATACCAGTATATAAAGAATACCTAAATATTAAACATCAAAACAGCAAACTGCCCAATCAAAAATGAACCAATTAATTAAAGAAGTAGTTCTCAAAAGAAGAAATACAAATTCCCAATAAACACATGAAAAAATGTGTTTATTGAAATGAAAAAATACCCTTAGCCATAAGGGAAATGCAAATCAAAGCCACAATAAGATACCATCTTACTCCAGTCAGAATGGCTACCTTCAACAAAACAAATAACAACAAATGCTGGTTAGGATGTGGGAAGAAAGAAATCAGTGTAGAGATTCCCTCAAAAAACTAAAAATAGAACTACCATATGATCCAGCTATGCCACTCCTAGGTTTATATCCAAAGGAATATATACCACAGTGATAAGTGCTCATTCCTATTTATTGTGGCACTATTCAAAACACTTCAGACAGGTCCATCAACAGATGAGTGGATAAAGAAAAGTTTGTATATAGAGACAATGGAGTTTTATCCAACCATTACGAAGGATGAAATTATGGCATTTGCTGGAAAATGGATGAAAGGAGAGATCATCATTTTAAGTGAAATGACAAATGCAGAAAGACAAACATCACATGTCTTTTTTCTCACATGTGGATGCTAGATTTCAATATATAGTCAATATTTTAATATATAGTAGAAGTAGAAGTAAAGTAGAAGGAAGACTAAGTAGGAGGAGAAAAGAAACTAAAGAGAAGGAGAGGGGAAATAAAAAAGGCTAATAGAGGAAAGGAAGAGAAATATCATACATCCTACTCTCAGGAAAAATCCAGAAAAATATATGCTAATATCTTACTGAAGTAAAATTTTGCTGAATCTCATTCAAAAGCAACCACAGCAGTATATAAACAGGGAATTGCCAGGAAATTAAGTCAGATTCAGAAGAGGTCATGGAACTAGAGACATCATTGCTGATGCCACATGGATACTGGACAAAAGCAGAGAATAACAGAAAGAGGTCTCTGTTTTATAGACTATTCAAAGGCATTTGACTGTGTGGATCACAACAAATTACCAGTAACATTTTGAAGAATGGGAATACCTGAGTACCTAATTGTACTCATGAGGAATCTGTACATGGAACAGGAGACAATTATTCAAACAGCAAAAAGAAACTCTGCCTGGTTTAAATTCAAGACAGGTGTGTGTTGGGGCTGTATTCTTTCACCATACCTTTTCAATTTCTATGCTGAACAAATAATCCAAGAAGCTAGACTTTATGAAGAAGAACTTGGCATCAGGATTGGAGGAATACTCATTAGCAACCTGTGTTATGCAGATGACACAGCTTTGCTTGCTGAAATTGAAGAAGATTTGAAGCATTTACTGATGAAGATCAAAGAACACAGCCTTCAGTATGGACTGCACCTCAACATCAAGAAAACAAAAATCCTTACAACTAGGTCAGTAAGCATGGTAAATGGAGAAAAAATTGAGGTTGTCCAAGATTTTGCTTCATTTGGATCTACAAACAGCATGCATGGAAGCAGCAGTCAAGAACACAAGAGAAGCATTGGGAAAAGTTGTTGCAAAATACCTCTTTAAAGTGTTGAAAAGTAAAGATGTCACATTGAAGACCAAGGTGCACCTGACTCATACCATAGTATTTTCAGTTGGATAATGTTGGTGAAAGCTGGATGTTGAATAAGGGAGACAGAAAAAAAATTGCTTTTGGATTATGGTCCTGGAGATGAATATTGAATATACCATGAACTGTCAAAAGAACCAACAGATGCATCCTAAAAGAAGTGCAACTACAGTGCTCCTTGGAAGCAAAGATGGCTAGAATGTGTTTTACATATTTTGGACATGTTGTGAGGAGGGACCAATTTCTGGAGATGGATATCATGTTTGGGAGAGGGGTGGGTCAACAAAAAAAGGAAGACCCTCAACCAGATGGACTGACACAATGTCTGCAACAATGGGCTTAAAACATAAAATAGATCTTGTGCCTGGCACAGAATCAAGTGTTTCATTCTTTTGTACATAGGGTTGCTATGAATCAGATTCAATTCAATAGCACCTAACAACAACAACAACAACAACCAGATAGATAGATAGATAGATAGATAGATAGATAGATAGATAGACAGACAGACAGACAGACAGACAGACAGACAAAAAGGCAGATATAGACACATATGTAGATACTCATACAAACAAGACATACAAATAGAAAAGGAACCATTGACAAGGAGGAAGGAGATGAGGGGAGTCATAAGAGGATAATGAGGGAGGCAAACATGAGCAAGTACAATGATATGCAATGTTATGAAAATGTCATAATAAAACTCATTAAGTTGTATACTAACAAAACAAATACTAATAAAAAAGTAAATGCAACTTGGAACACGGGAGAGAAAAGAGAGAGAGAGAGAGAGAGAGAGAGAGAGAGAGAGAGAGAGGAAGGAAAGAAGGAAGGAAAGGAGGAAGAGAATGAATGAATAGAGTTTGTACATAAGATTTGACAAATGTCCTCACAATTTTTTAGAAACCACACTTTTTTAACTTTTAAAGCAATTCAAAGCAGTAGAATGTTTTAAGTTAGGTTTGTTCAACTCTATCCCAGTGAGTTAAAAAGGGATTTAGTTTTGATTTCCACTTTGTTTTGAGCCTTGATATTGTGGTGTTGTTGTTGTTAGGTGCCATTGAGTCAAGTCCGACTCTTAGTAACCCTATGTACAACAGAAAAATACACTCCCCCACATTGTACCATGCCCAGCACTATGCAAGTGCTTCTCTGCTATTCAATAGTTGATTTTTTCAGGGTTGTTTGGGGAGTGGGCTGCCAGGTGCTGCTCTCATTTTTGTGGTGCTAGGGATCGAACCCAGAGCCTTGGAGTCTCCAGCAAGTCCATTGTCTCCTACAACCTTATTTTTGCTAAATTGGTGATAATTCTAACATTTTGATCAAACATCCATGGTTATAGTTATTATCTCTATGGAGTAAGGTTTACAAATTACATCTCCCAACCAGATTTCCCGTAAGATCTAGGTTTGTACACCCGATGACTACCTAAATGCCTCTTGGATGTCTCACCCTTATCTGGAACACCCCATGTCTGAGACCTGACCCTGTTCCTCCTCCTCCACCCTAATGCTGTCTTCTATTGCTCCTGTCTTAGCTAATGTGCCACCCTATATCCATCCATGCACATAAGAAAGCAGCATGGACAGTGCCTCCTTCCTCACTTGCTGTATCCTATCCAACTCCACGTTCATGTGCTTTTGACTCCCAATGTCTCATGAATTTATTCTGTTCTCCTCCCTTGCATGGCCTCCACACTAGAGCAACATATGCTCCCAGGTGGTGTAAGGCAAGACTTGCATGACTGGTCCACCATCCATCTGTTCTCACCCCTATGCAAATACTTCTTAATGACCCTTAAGTAGCTTCTGTTTTCTATCAGAATAAAGAGAGAATTCGTGGGCAGAATCCCAACCTCTGCCTGCCTACTATCACCTGACAATGTCTGTCCTACCCTGCTCCCCTCCCCCTCCTCCACAGCACTTTGCCTTCTCTCGTTCTCAGAGCTTCTCATGCTCTTGCCCAAAGGATCTTCATACTTTGTCTTCTTAGCCAGGTCACCCTTTCTGTCTCATTGTGCCTGATAGATTCCTATTCCACTTTGGGGGCCCAATTGTTCTCTTTCCTCTGGAAAGCCCTCCCTGAGCCCCTTATCAAGTCCCCTTTTGCAGCACTGCATGGTAGCAGCTTCTTATTTGTTTGAGTGATTATTCAATCCATGTCTATCTTCCATAAGCTGACTCTAAGGTCCATGAGGACAGGAACCATATTGGATTTAAGCTGATTTCCATATCTTGTTTCCTAGCACAGAGCTTGACAAACAAATACACAATATAGAGCTAATCACTAAAAGAATGGATGACCGGCCAATTATTTTTGCACAAGTCTTGACTTTGCATACATGAGGCTAAGATAGTGATCTCCTGGCATATCCTAGGATATGAAACATATTGGGGGGTTGAACCCTAATAAAAGCTTTTGGAATTAATATTGGCTCAACTTCTTATAAAGCTATTACATTTCCTTGAGATGGAACCATGTCAAACTTTGGCACAAGCCTGACTTCTGTGAGATCTGTAATAATGTATCAACAACAATTGTGTCTCCTGAAACCTTATGGGATTATTAGGCACTAATGAACCTAGAGGACATCTAGCAAATTCTTTCCAGGACTTCGCAAAAAGAATCTATCTCATTCCAAAGGGATGGTTTAGAACCACACATTTCAGCATCAACGATATGCTGGACAGCTCTTGCCTGAGCAAGTGTTTACCTATACAGCCGCTCTGGTATTTGGCCACCAAAATGAAGACAAAAAATCTTCTTAAGCAAGAATATGTGGTCAGAGAATGACAAAAATAATAGAGAGAGAAAGATTCTTGGGGTAAGAAGTTGCTGGTATTGATTTAGCTTTCAGCATGAACTCACTCAGCCACATAAAAACAAATCCACTGTGCCGCACCATCACCTTGGCAACATCGCTCTAACGTGAGAGCAGAGATAGGAAGAAGAACACTATATTTATCTGTATCTAACTGCACAATCAAAAAAGAATATAAGTTCAGTGTTCCCAACCTTTTTGTAAAATGCAGCTACTTTTTATTTCCTCAAAAGCCTCAAGATTGTAAAGGAAAAAAAGAGTGCTGTGGGAGAAGGAAGTTACACATAAGTATGTGTGAGTATGTATGTGTCTTCAGGTCTCTATTTTCATATATGTCTGTGTATGTAAAACATAAGCTAGGCACTCATGAATCAGAAGAATGTAGTTGAGGTTTAAAATAAGACATCAGCAACTCTAGCATGTGGGATCCTCTCAGAAAGGAGCACTGTGGTGACAGATGGCCTGCGGATCTATACCTCCTGCCTCCAAGACCACCAGAGCATTTTCACATGCCAGATGCCTCATTATGACCCCAATTTTCCACAGGAGTCAGGTGAGATTAAAATATGGATTTTCTAGCTCCACTGAACAATATCAAGTACTAATGATCCGTTGGAACAAGTTATTCATATTGTTTAGGAATTAATTACTCATCTAAATGCAGATCTTTATTTTAGACATAGTAAATTTTACGGATTTTAAAAGAAAACTTGACTGAATTACCATAATCCATTATGTTTAAGAGAATAACTACCTTGTATCTTGTTGGTGATCATTTGGGGGTCCCCAAGAAAGACCAAGAGGGGGCCTAGGTGGAGATTTGTCTGACCCAGGTACAGGCCTGAACCTTATCCAAGTTTTACCCATTCTTACCCCTCCCACTCATAACCCAGGATCATAGAGTTGAGAGTCCTAGAAAGAACTCCAGGGGCAGAGCCTTGTCTGGCCCACTTGGAGGACTAACATCTACCCTCTGAGGCCAGTGACCTTTGTCCCACATCCTGGTATTCCACTCCTCCCCCTCCCATTCAGTGATCCAAGATGGTCCCCAAACAGCCTAGCTCTGGTGTGGCCTCTTTCAATCTGATTGGCTGCCCAGAGCCACCTGATTGGTCAGAAAAGGAAGCTCAGTGATTGGCCTGGCCTGTGCCTAACCCACCCATCAAAATTTTTCTTTTTCAAATTCCTAGTTACATAACTGCCACACATGGCATGAGCCACTCTGTGATGGGCTATTTCTGGGTCCATGCCCCCTTCATAGAAGGTATATAAACCACCACTGAAACTACTAGCTTCCATTTTGTCCCTTATGCTCTTGATTGTCCCCTGTTCACCTGTTCTCTGAACCCTTTCAAACCTGACCCCCACACCCTACTCCTGAGACCTGCAACCTCCAGCACGACTAGTGAAGACATCTGAGAACTACAAGCAAGACTCCATGTCAAGCCCAGGGCCTCTGAAGTGGCGAAGCCTCCAAGCAAGACATGAAGAGTTCTCCGTTTTTCTTCCCCTGCCTTGGGGAGGAGGAAAGTAGAGAAAGCAAACTATGAGAGGCAATAGGAGACACACCATGGGACATTTCCATTGAGCATCATTGTGCTGCACCCCCTTTTGTTCACCTTGGGAGGTGCAGCTTAATAAATTCTGTTCCTGTTTGCAAGATGGCTGCTGAAGTCCTTCTTTGGTGCCACTAGCTCTTGCCTATTACCAAGGTTCCCCGAGTACCCATGTTGAGGCAAGCCCCATTACCCTGCTGGGCTAGAGTGAACCCCAACAGTATCTGATTTGTATCCTATCCTGAAGTTAATAATAGTGCATGCTAAAATCTATTACATAAACTATTACATTTGTTTTTCAAGAGTTAAAGCCAGTTTTAAACCATATTGTATAAGCCTCACTTATCAAGAAGCTATTTCAACCCTAAACTAGTTATGAAAAAATCATGTTTTGAAAACAGTGTATATATCATCGGATTGAGTTATGAAGTTTTTCAACCTAAATTCACTCCTTATTTCTTGTTTGTTTATTTTGGGCTTTTTGTTTGTTTGTTTTTTGAGACAAGATCTTGGGTATGTAGCCCAGGCTGACCTCAAACTCATTTTCTTCCTGCCACAGCTCTCCAAGTGCTGGGATTACAGGCATGCTCCAACACATAGGCACTATTTCTTTATGCCTGAAGTAGTAGCTATAAGAGGTCCATCAAAACCCAATCTCTTCCAATCTAAGCTATACTGGGTTACCTGATAGCTCTTCCCAGAAAAAAAAATGCTGTCTATATAGCCCCTTCAATAAGGATCTAAATAAGGATCTTCCCACTCTCTTCAGCTGGAATTCAAGGCTTTCCATGACTTAGTGCCAATTTAAGGCTTCCCTCCTCTTTCATGAGTCTAATCACCTTCTAACCAAATTTGCTATTTGTGAACCTCCCCTATCCTTTCCATAGTATTTAATATTAAAAGTGTTTTCTCACCCATCATAGGTTTGTTTCAAATGGTACTTTCTCCATTCTGGACTAGGTAAATTGCTCATGTCAGAGGTAACTTCACTCCTCTGTGATCCTTTAGTATAGTAAAACATTAATAATAATTTATTAAGCATGTAGCAAGTATAAGACAAGATCTTTGATCATCTCAGATACTAGAGTCAGTTAAGATGTAAAAGACAAGGAGAAATCAATGACCCAGTCTAGCAACATATGTGTCATAATAGTATGCAAGGAATACCAGAAGTACACCAAGCATCTAAGGCAGGTGGAAAGATAAGGAAAAGATGTGCAGAGAAAAGCATCGTTAGCTAGCCTTTATGGAAAAACTCTACTTACATAGGTGTGAAATAGAAAAGATGGCATAGAAGTTGGACAATAAATCCATGTGGAGCCCAGAGGCCTGAGAACTCATGACAGCAAGTCAGGTGCAGGACAGAGCAGGCACTGGAGGGGTTTTGGAAAGAGAGTGAGGGAGGAGCTACATCACACCTTCACCGGTGCTCAACAAGGAAGTCAGAACTCCATCTTAAAGACAACAGGACACCTTACAGGAGGTAAAGAAATGCTATTTCTTCATGAAGTTTTCACTTTACAAATATCGCCAGCAGCACTTTGGTCAAAGGTCTGGGAGTTAGCTAAAGACAGACATAGTGCAGCAATGGTTTGCAGGGGGTTTCAAAGCAGCAGAATTTTGGCCCCTTCTAGGGTATATTTAGCAATGCCTAGAGACATGGTTTTTGGTTGTTGCAACTGGAGGTATTGGTGACACTGGTTTCTAGAGGGTAGAGGCCAGAGATATTGCTCAATGTCCTATGTAGGCTAACCCCACAACATTGCCAAGACCAATATGCCAATGGGGAGAAGATTAAGAAACACTGAGCTAGAGCGTAGTTTATTTTTGGAGTAAGGAGGAGTGCTGGTGAAGATGGCTACTATGCAGAGCACAGACTGAAAGCTGCAAGAGTAGAAAGGAGACTGCAAAGCCCAGAAAAACAAAACAATTGGGAATGATCAGAGGTGGGTTAGAAAAGGAAAAAACTAATAGAAGAATGTTGGGGTATACTCTGGCCTGGCGAAAGACCTCTGAGCTTCACCACAACACCAATATGCTTAGGGACCCTCAGGAGTGGGAAAGAGCTGGTTGGTGGCACCAAGAAGGACCTCAGGAGCCTTCAACAACAGGAACTTTATTAGGCTACTCCTTTGCAGGAGAGCCTAAAGACCATATAGCTCTACATAATAGTTCTCTAGCTGGCAGCACAGGTTGCTGCTGCTACAATGGGATAACAGCTGTATATCAGACTGCCAAACAGCTCTGATGTCCTGGCTGGCTGCACCAATGGTCCAAGGATGTTGCCTCTCACCAGTCGTCTTATCCTCTCCTATCCTCCCTGGAGTGGGGGGCTTCAGAGTTCTTCTTAGCCTCCTGGAGGTCTTCTTTCTTGACTCTGAAGCTTTGCCACTCGACGGCTTGATTGAAGGTCGAGACAATTGAAGCAGCAAAATCAGGTGTAGGATGTAACAATCAGAGTCAAGGTGGTCAGGAAGAAAGAAACGAATGGACACCTGAGGTAATCGGTGGTTTGCTTACATACACTCTAGGTGGGGGTGTGTACCAGGGTGCAACCAATCAGAGAGCAGCTCATGACAGGAGGAGCAGCTTTCCACGTGAGGGGTTGGAAAAGTGCACTTACGATTGGGGGGTTAGGTGCAGGCTGGACCAATCACTGAGCTCTCCTTAATAACCAATTGGATAGCTCTGGACGGCCAATCAGGCTGAAAAAGGCCACACCAGAGCTAGGCTATTGGGTTAAGGGTTAAGGGTAACCAGATGTGGCAGAAATAGGGCAGGATCTTGGGAGGGGCCACACCTCGGCCTGGACCAAGTGGGCCTCAGCCCCGGCACCTTCCTTGTCCACCTAGAGGGTGTCCAAATAATTCCCTACAGAAGAAATTTGAGGAAGACTCTGTGGTGGGTCCCTGTGGAGGGAATGGAGGGTATCACAAACATTCTTGGAAAAATGAGGTAAGATGTAGGAAGGTGTCCAGATAGACAGGCTGGAATGAACACCAGGGAAAGAAGACCAGTTCATCACCATCTCCTGGTCACAAGGAAAGTTACTGACATGTCTATTAGCATTCACCCTCAATTTTCTCCTTAAAACCAAAGGCACAGTCAACTCTAAAGTGTAAGAGAGATATCTGAAATAAAGACAAAGGGACCTATTTTAAATTGCTGCTAGAGCAAGCAAGATAGGGTGCTCAGCTCTTTTTTTTACCATCACTGCTAAACCTGGTGTTTGATTTTGGCCTTTCCTTATCTGACTTTTCTACAGCATTTGAGCCAGTTGGGACTCCCTGACTCTGTAGGCTTTCTTTACCCACTTCCAGAATGCCACACTGGTAGCTCCTCTCCCACCTCCATACTCACTGCTTCTCAGGTCACCTTGCTGGTTCCTTCTCTTTTAGCCATGCTCCTGTGTGGGAAGGAACAGGGCTGAGTCCTAAGGACCCATTTCAGTCTATGCTCAATGCCATCTAGTATCAAGGCTACAAGCACTCTCAGAGCCAATGACACCCACCCTGCCCATCCAGCCCAGACTGCTATTTCATGCTTTGGATTCCCAGTGCCTACTGCCCACCCCACATGCCCACCTGGCTGTCCAGCAGACTTCTCAGACTTACCATGTACAAATTTGCAATCCTGATTATCCTTCCATAACCCATTTTACCCACAGCCTTTTTATCTCAGCTGATGACAACACTTCCTATAGCTGCTCAGGCCAAGAATCTCAATAACATCTTGACTTCTTTCTTCTCCAGCCTCCTATATCCAAGTAAATAGTTTCAAAATAAAATCTGCACCTGTCCAACACCTGCACTGCCATCTCCCTTGGGAGAGGTACCATGGTCTCTGGCCCAGTTTACACGACACCCCAATGACCCTCCAGTCCACAACCTCACCAGGCCATGAGCTATTGTCAACACAGGTATCCTTGCTAAGAGAGTAGATTTTAAACATTCTCACTGAAAAAACAAGCAAACAAAAAAGATGACAGTTAATGTACTTGTTAATCAGCTTGATTTAGCTATATTGTATGCTATAAATACATCTGTCCCTCAGTATACAAAGGGATTGGCTTCAGGACCCCACACAAACACGGATACTAAAATCTGCAGATGTTCAAGTCTCCTATTGGCATAGTATTTGCATATAACCTAGGCACATCTTCCTATATACTTTAAATCATCTCTCAATTACTTATCCCTAACATCATGTAGATGATATATACGTAGTTGTTATACTCTATTGTTTAGGGACCAATGACAAATCTATATGCATTCAGTATACACACATTCATTTCCAAATATTTTTGACCTGGGGTTGTGCAGAACCCACAGATACAGTGTCAACTCTGTATATAATTTTTATTTGCCAATTTTAAAAAGAAATAGTTTTTAAATAAAGAAATTCAGAAATCAGAATGATCATTTAAAACCCCGTCAGATCAGTAGTGTTACCTATTCCTTCAAAGCCCTCCAGCATTCACCCAGAACAAAAAGTAGTCAAGTCCAAAGACACAGTCAGATCTGTTCCTCTGAGCCACAAGGTCCCGTGGGAACAACTCCTGTCTCATGCTTCAGCCACATGGGTGCCGAGGCCACTCCTCTCACAGGCCAGACCCACCTGCTGCATGTCCCACCCACAGGCACACATATGTCGACTTCCTTCCCCTAGCAAGTCTATGCTCAGTGCCACCCACCCAGTGAGCCCTTCTTGCCCTTTCCAGCTCAGACTGCAGCCACATTCCCACCTCCTGGCACTTCTCAACCCTCTGCCTCCCTGTTTCTACTCGTACATGTTTTCAAATCTTTCCAATAGACTCATAATTCCATGCGATGTGTTTAATTATTTGTTTTCATGCTTGCCTGCCCTACTACAGTGTAAATTTCTTAAAGGGAAAGAATCTTAAATACTTAGTTTAAATGTTCAGCTTCCAAAAGTACCAGTTTGCAGAAAACTTACAGAGAAAATCTGAAACCTGACAATATTCTCTATATTGCAGTGCTGTTGCAAGACCACACATCACACCCAAGAGACCCTGAGCCCAGGGTTTCAGAAAGGTAGGAGTGAATATTACCTGGGAGGAGAAGAGGGACTGTTGATGCCGGGAGAGGAGCCCTTTGGAAAGGCTTGACAGGTAGGAGGAGGGGCTGTCTTCGCGCCTTCACTACTGAGGCGTGTCAACTTCTAGCTCCCACCTTCACACACATACCTTCACCCACCACTCATCCCTGGGCAGTGGCTATCCATGAGAAAGCTCTTCTCCTTCTAAAATACCATCCTTTCCTACATCTCCTGCCCCCACTGGGTTCTAAAAAATTCCCTGAATTTTTTGAAAATCTTTTTGAGATTTGAGATGGATTTGTTGTGACTCAAAAGAGTACAATGATGAGATTCTGTAGGTTTCTCCAAGACAATGGAGTAAAAAGTAGAAAGAAAGAAATAGAAACTAATATTAATTCATATTTGAGTTTGAAGGACAAGAACATAAAACAGGGAATACAGGGGAAGTAATTAGACATCCCTGTGTAGAAACAGATTGGTTCCAGGAACCCCTACAGATACCAAAATCCTTGAGAGCTCAGGTCCCTTATATAAAATATAAATATAAATATATAAAACATATTTGCATGTAACCTATGCATATCTTCCTATGGACTTTAAATCATCTCTAGAATACTTTTAGTACCTGTTGTTGTTGTTGTTGTTAGGTGCCGTTAAGTCAAAGTCACATCCAACTCATAGCAACTCTCATAGGGTTTTCAATGGCTGATTGTTTCAGGATTGCCTTGGGAGTGGACGCTACAAATGCTATATAAATGGCTATTATACTCTTGTGTAGGGAATAATGACAAGAAAAAGGTCTGTGCATGTCCATTACAGGCACAATTTTTATTAGAATGTTTTTGATCCATAGCTGGTTGAATCCATGAATGCAGAGCCCATGGAAATGGAGGGCTGGCTGGCTGTAAAGGCTACTATGCTGGTCACTTGTTTATTACTGTAAAAAATTACCTGAGATAACCAACTTAAAAAGACAGAAGGTTTATTTAGGTTCACAGCTTTAGAGATTTCAATCCATAGCCAGTTGGCCACACTGCTTTTGGGTCTGTAGTGACGCAGCACAGCATGGTAGGGATCAGGGGGTAGAACAAGCTGTTCACCTCACAGCCGGGACCTAGAAGGAGAGCAGTATTCCACAATCCCTTTGAGGGTAGGCCCATAGTAACCTAAAACCTCCCACTAGATGCCACCTCTTATAGGTCCACTTCAATTTCTAACTGCACGAGCTGAGAGCTTAGACTTTAACATAGGGGTCTTTGGTGGACATTCCAGATCCAAACCACAGCAGCAACACAGAGAGTGTATGTGGAAGTAATGTGTATGGATTGGGATAAAACAGAAT
Organism: Pedetes capensis; assembly: GCA_007922755.1. Taxonomy (NCBI): domain Eukaryota; kingdom Metazoa; phylum Chordata; class Mammalia; order Rodentia; family Pedetidae; genus Pedetes; species Pedetes capensis. Next base: position 24,648 of record VMDO01017086.1, on the reverse strand, counting down.
TGTCTTATGGAGGGAGATCCAAGACCTGACACAGGGAAGCTCAGGAGTGCTGGAGTAGCTTCAAAGCATAACAAGTTCCTATGTGTCAAGATGAGAATGGGTTGCTAAAGTAAAGCAGAGGCTAGAGGTGTGGGTAATGCTGAGACTACAGACTATAAAGCATCCCAAACTTCTTCTAAGGCAAACTTTCCTTCTGCCATTAGAAAATCACATTTCCATTAAGTGAGGACTCGCAGAAAGTGTCATATTGGCTGCTAGAAAGACAGAGCCAGGTAATTAGCTGGAAGAACACAGAAAGTCCTTAAAATATATAAGAAGATCAATGCCATATAAGAAGCATCAAGTAATAAATGCAGAAAACACAAGGGAAAAGGCAAACTTCCCCGGTATACTGTATATGTTACCTGTCTTCCAGTTCCTGAACCTAATATCTAATACTGCCGCTCACCTAGCCACGTTACTTGCTAAAAGACTTGACTTGAATTTAAAACAAAGGGAATAAACTACATCATCTTACATTTCCTTCACACACCATAATTTTATGATTTTGTGACAGTAGACAGTATTCATCAGGTCAGATGCCTCCTCCTAAGAACATTTCCATAAAAATGTCCTAACTGAGGAGTTACTCACAATTTATATATCTACTAAAACTTTGAAAATGGAAAAAGTATAGGGTATTTCCCATAAAGGCAGTATAATATAGAAATGTCAGCGCTCAGGCTGAGAAAGGGAGAAGTTAGACCTAGCAGAAGGAAGAAATATGCTGAAGAAGTGGGGACTAGGCCACTTGGTTGTGTTAAAGACAAAGCTACAAAATAAACCTGGTATGACCTGTGTCACAGGGTTCCTAAGAATTAAGATGACATAGATAGAAGTCAGACAGAAAGGACGAAAGTCAAAAAGGAGGAAACAGTCCCATATGCTGCTCTCTTGGACATAATGGGTAGGGTTATTGGTGAGAGTAGTGTATTGAAAGAGAAATGTACAGGATGGATTCCAAGATCAACCAACAGGTTCCGTGCCTAGATGTTCTAGAATGATCCACCTTCCCTCAACTTCTGGAGTTTACCTGCAAATATAATCAATTTCATATAAGTATCAGGAGGCTGAGATGTGTTCAAACAGAATAGAACTCAAGTTAGCAATGACATTAAGGATTGAATACAAAGGACAGGTGAGCAAGTGCTGGGTGGGGCAAAGAAGCTATGAAGGCAGCCTACTCTCTGGTGTGGGCTCCTGAGGTGCCTCTGGGCTAAGCTTTGGCCATAGGGTCAGATTAGTTAAAAAGCAGCACCTTTCACCTGAGCCTCACCAGCGGCAGAGCTCTGCCCAAGCCCCCTGAGGAAAGTCACTCCCAAAACTGAACTGGGATGGACCAAAGAATGCAGGTTAAGGGATCACATCCAAGCAGCTCAGGCAACTGAGTTACACTACCAGAAAAACTCTTAGCTTGCATACTAACATGCCCTTTCTGTTTTGTTTGTTTGTTTGTTTGTTTGTTTCTTAAGACTTCAGACAAGCATGGAGGGTTTTGTTTTTTTTTTCTTTTTGAGGTGCTGGGGATCAAACCCAGGCCCTGGAGCACACTAGCCAAGCGGTCAACTACTGAGCTACACCCCTGGCCCCAAGCATGACATCCATGACAAAAACTTTTTTAAATAAGAATCAGAAAGGACTTATAGAAAAATACTACATAGTAAAAGATAGAGAAGACTTGGATGGGAAACTTAGATGGGAAGGGGGGAGGGGGGGAAATATAGGGGAGGGTAAGGGGTAACCTATATGAATAATGTTTATCAAATTGCATATATGAAAATTGTCACAATGAAAAGCATGTCAAAATGAATCACATTATGATGTACATTAAAAATTTCTAATAAAAAAATAAGAATCAGAATGAGTCTCTAACAAAAGCTACACTAAACCAGTATGTCTCCTGTTTTTATTGTTATTAGATGTTGTCAAGTTGGTGTCCAACTCCTAGTGACCCCATGTACAACAGATGAAACACTATAGTCATCCTTCTCTATTATTCATAGGATTTTCAATGGCAGATTGTTTTTTGGGAGGGAGTTGCTAGGTCCTTGCCCCAAGCCTACAGCATCTGGTGTTCCCAGGAGGTCTCCCATCCAAGTACTAACCAGGCCCAACCCTGCTTAGCTTCTGAGATCTGATAGGATCGGCCATCACAGTGGTTCAGCTGCAGGCAGTATGTCACTAGATACCTGATATTTTAAAATTTACTACAAATATATTTTTCACAATGAGAATAAATGGCATACAATGAATTATTATTTATATTCATATATGCTTGCATCCTTTTATTTCAAATTGGCTCTATAAACTCAAATTCACCTGCTACCTACACAATAAAAGTTATATTCATGTTTCTCCACACGATTCTTACCAACTCTAAAAGTCAGTAGTTCTCTAAATGGTCTGGACGGGAATGCTCTCTCAACTGAACCCATAAATCCAATTTTCAGACATGCCTGATTGCCACCTGAGGATTTACATCTCAAAGGAAAGTAGAAACAACTTTGACCAATGCTGCCCATAAATGAACACTGTTTTCTCTATGCCCATCACTATGGTTTTATTTTATATTTCATTTCTGGATTTAAGCCATATACAGATTACAGGAAGACTGTCAACCATGAATAGACCAGCTAACAATAATTGAAGAAGAGCACAGAGCCCTGTTCCTTGCTGAGGAAGTTTACTATTGCACAATCTTGGTCAGATTAGCATTGCATAGAGAATAAATTGCTTCTATCTCAGCTGAAAGCATAAGAAATAAATGAATAGTACATAAGCTTTTAACATTTAGAGGATATTAGGACAGAAAAAGATGGAAAAAAAATGTAACAATAGTTATGTGAAATAGTTAATAAAATTGCAAAGACTCAATTGTGTATTTCTGTGGACAAATGTGACATTACAAATTATAATCTTTTCTTTTCTTTTAAACCACTAATTTCATATTTAGTAGAAAATTTCAGAATACTACATATGGAATCATCATTGCATGAAGCTTTCCAAATGCAAGTTTAAAGCTCTGTTAGATAGATTCAGCACTATATTCTGAAAATTCAGTTTGATAATTGAAGCATTTATGATTATTTTTAATACATCTAATTTAGGCCTGGGTTCAATCTCTAGCACTGCAAAAATGAAAGAAAGACCTGGTAGCCCACTCCAGAAACAAATTAGCCATCAAAATCCTATGAATACCAGAGAAGCACTGACATAGTGCAGGGCATGGCACAGTATCAGGGAGTATTTTGTTCTGTTGTACATAGGGTTGCTATGAGTTAAACCTGACTCTACAGCACCTGTTAAAAAGAACAACATCTTTCAAGTGGCAGCTTCAAAGAGTACAATCTAAATTCCTTCCACTATACCAGACTAGCAAAGGAAGTTAAAATATTAATCAATTTGGGCTGCTGAATCTTTAATCATTCAAACAAATGCCACCAACTTATATATGTCCCTTGCCCGCATACGGTGTGCTATGCCAAGTATGAGCAACTGTGTAAGACTCTCTGGGGCTCTATGGAGAGTCTGTAGACCCAATAAATTAGTCCAGGAGAAAAATTATATCCATACACTGATTTCAAGATGTCAATAGTGAAGAAAGGATGCAAGTGAGAATAAGCCAATGTCCTTTCTTTTTTTTTTCTTTTTAATCACTGCTAGTATGTGCAAAATTCCTATTTCATAGCACACACTTTGAAGAAACATACTTCTTAAGAAACTTTGGTCTGAAGCATCATCACGACATTGTCTTAGGATCAGAAATGCATGGTAAAAATAAATAACTAAGGAAAATAACTGTCCCTAAAGTCACATTAGCTTCTGAAACAGAAGGGTGGAGGCAGGAGGATGCTGTAGCCTCCCCTCAGCAAAGCCTCATGTGCAGGGGTGCGAGGCCTTCAGTGTGGAAGGACAGGCCCTTCACCAACTGAAGGGTGGAGGTGGCGAGAGTGTTCAAGGAAAAACTTAAAGATAGGGGACATTCGACTCATTACGTTGCAGATCTCATAAAAGACACAGGAGATCAGAGTTCAAACTAGAGATCAACACGGAAAGATCATACAGAGGCTGATACTTTCTGGGTGAGGGCTGAAAGTGTGATGAGAACAGCCCAGCCACAGTGTGATGCTGCCAGGTTCCAGGAAAGAGAGGCCATGTTAAGAGGCAGAGAAGAGGCCCAAGGGAGGCCATCAGCCTTTGACTTCCACCCGACACTGTTTTGGGTGGGCACTCCTTCTCATTCCCTTTTGCTGGCACTTACTCGGCTTCCTAATTGATAACATTTGAGCTTCTCTGGATTCATTTATTTCTCTTTTTTTCTCTATCATACCAATTCCCTGAACAATCTCTTTCAGGCTTTAAATATTTACCCCCACAACACTCCCAAATTTGTACCTTGAATTCCGAGAACTCCCCTTGAACTCCAGTTCTATATGAGCAAGTGCATACTTGTAACCATAATGCTTAGTAGCCATCTCAAACTTAGCCCAAGCACTCACCTTGTGCCCAACTACAATCCCTCTGTCAATCAAGCCTCCTTCTCCTCCCTGTTTTGGCTCCAAGACTGGCAGCCCCATCTTTCCAAATACCTGGCAGCTACTCTTAGTTCCTTACTTTCCCACATTCCACATCCATCAGTGAATTATGCAATCACTTCCTTCCAAAGTTAATGGTGATCTGACCACATTTCAACACCTTCACCACTAATCCAATAGACCAAGCCACCGTCATCTCTCTCCTCCCAATGTGCTGCCAGGGTAAGTCCCCAGACCACAGTGAAGAGGGCTTCAAGCCCGTGAAAACTGGGCTCAGGTTCAAGTGCAGGTTCATTATATTAAAATTTACAAGGCTCGGGCTTAGTTTAAGTTCAGGTTTAAAATTTTAATCCTATGTGCAGCTAAATGAATAAATTTATTTTCAATTTTTTTTCAATTTTTAAATAGCTAATGATACAGAAAAAAATTAAAAGCTGAACCTGAAGCCAATTTTACACACACAGACACACACACACACACACACACACACACACACACATATAGTTGGTGTTGTTAGGTGCCTGCAGGTCATGTCTGACTCACAACAACTCTCATAGGGTTTTCAATGACTGATTGTTTCAGGATTGCCTCGGGAGTGGATTGCCATGTCCTTCTCCCATTTTTGCAGTGCTGGGAATAGAACCTAGGATCTCAGAGACTGCAGAGTGGCACCCTACTAACTGAGCTAAATCCCAGCCCATATATATATTTGTTGTTGTTGTTAGGTGCCAGTTTAGTCAGTACACAACTCATATTGATCCTACATACAACAGGTGAAACACTATTGTTAGTGCTTCTCTGCTCTTCATAGGGTTTTCAATGGCTGATTGGGTTTTTTCTTTTTTTTGCGGGGGGAGGTGTTGCCAGGTCCTTCTTCCAAGCCTACAGCATCTGGTGTTCCCAGGCAGTCTCCCATCCAAGTACTAACCAGGTCTGACCCTGCTTAGCTTCTGAGATCTGATGGGATCAGATACCACAGTGGTAAGGGTATAGGAGATATATATTATTAATATTACTATTAACATAATATTAATTAATAAGTAATTAATATTAATAATTAATATTAATAATAATATCTGTGATATTGCTATTATTAAAGGTTTATTATTATTATTATTACTACTACTACTACAGTGTTGTTGACACTTTCATCTGCTTGAACATTATACAAAAACTTTTTGATTAACACATAATGATAACTGTACATATTTATGAGGTATAGCATGAATTTTGTTAAGTTGCATACGGTATAGTGAGATTCATTATAGGATTTCATAGAGTTGCATCCTGAACTTTGCAGGTTTTCTCTCCCTCTTTACCCCTCTATGTTGCTCCCCCTCCCCCACCTTCCCCATTGCCCTCCCCTTCCACTGTCCCCTCCCCATCACATTGAGTCTATTTGTACTTTACAATTTTAAATATGTACAATTGTATATTTTTTCAGAAAAAAAATTTAAATGCTTGGACAAGAACAGGTTCAGGGTTTGAGTTTGGGTTTGGTGTGGAACCCTGCTGTCTACACATACAATTTAAATCCAAGCCCAAACCCTCTAAATTTTAACATACTGAACCTGTAGCAGAACATGAACCCAATTTTTTGTGGGTTTAAAAGCTTGACAGTGGGTTATCCTTTGAATATGTAAACCAAAGCCTGCTACTCCCATGCTCAAAACCTTCCAATGTCTTACCACGTCCTATCTATTAAAAGCCAGGTCACCGACCCACAGACTATGTTTCTGTTTTGTTTTTCCCTCTAGGATCAATGTTGCCAGCCTCTGACCACCTCCCCCTAGATCTTGCAGGTGGGAAACACCAGTCCATTCTGCACTCATAACCAAAAGAGACACTGACAGCAGGTACTGAAGTGGCCTCTTACCCTAGGGTTGGGGGGATGCCTTTCCATCTAACCATCACCACTGGAGACAAGGAGATCACAATGCAGCTCTTTTCAGGAAAGATTTCTTCCAAAATGCCCATCCTAATTCCCATCTTCCAAATCTTTTACTTCTTGCCTGCTTTGAAATGTTGCCTTCTGGCTGGCCCCTCACTTGGGAATACTCCTCTGCCATGGCTTCCCTTTTTAAACACTGCACCTATGTTCTGGGTTTTGTCTCTTTTTCCAAGCCAACATCATAGACCCCGGAATAGAATACCACCAAACAGTGACTGGTGTAGAGGAAGTCTTCGGCATTCTCTACCTAGGTGGATGCATGGATGGATGCAGGAAGGACGAATGAATGAGGTTCTTTGCAGTTTTTGGCTGCCTTGCACACTGGGGATGGAGTGGAGCCCATCTGTTGGGCTGTAGTGAGTGGTGAGGTCTCTGGTACTCTCAGCTCTGCCTTTCCCCAGCCCTCCATCTTATCTTGGCACCACCTTCCCACACAGCCGCTGCCCTGGGCCTCTGTCTGCAGGCATCCTCTGCCCCAGTGCTTCTTCCACATTGTAAGGACAATCTTAGAAATGTAAGGGACTAAAAACTTGGAGGCTGAACCTGAAGTTCACCTACAGTATTCTCTACAGCCTGGCTCTCACTCAAGGTGTTGTTTCATTGTTTGAGACAGAGTCTTTCCAGGTAGCTCAGGCTGGCCTTGAACTTGCAGTCCTCCTGTCTCAGCCTCCCTACTACTAGGATGACAGGTTTGTACCACCAACTCAGGGTTTTTAAACTGAGTCTACAGACAAGTTCTTGCAATTTCATAAGTTTGATAGTGGAACAGTAGCTACATCTTCAAAATTGTCTCCAACACTCAATTATTCTACCATGCCTATACTCTAGCCCTCCCAGATTAATCTGTTTTGTGAGATTTCTTGTGCTACTACCTGTGTGAGGTGTGTTACCTTGCTGGAAAAAAAATCCCTTCATTGCTTGTAAGACCCACTTAAAATTTCATCTGATTTTCTCCCCAACCCAGCCTTAATTTGTGTTTCTATTGAGTAATTGCCTGCAGCCGTAGCCCTGTGGCATCAAATCCTGTCAGATCTCGGAAGCTAAGCAGGGTCAGGCCTGGTTAGTACCTGGATGGGAGACCGCCTGGGAACACCAGAAGCTGTAGGCTTAGGAAAAGGACCTGGCAACCCCCTCCCAAAAATCAATCTGCCATTGAAAACCCTATAAAGAGCAGAGAAGCACTAACAATAGTGTTTCTCCTGTTGTACAGAGGGTCGCTATGAGTCGGATACTGACTCAACGGCACCTAACAACAACAACAACAACATTGAGTAATTGATTTATTCCCACATTCCTTCAAAATATATCCAGCAGGCAAGAGCCATGTGTCTATCATGCTAGGAGTTGGTAATTCTCAAATAAAGGAGGCATGTTTCCCTCCTCTAGGAGCTGATTGGCTGGTCATGAAGACAGAATATAAATAAATAAAATGTAGTGAGGGAGCAGCACCAGGGAGAGATGGGGCTCTGGCGCACTCCATGAGGAGAGAGATTAGGAAATATTTTGCAGAGGGCATAATGTTTGATTAGTCTTTAGAAGAACAAATAAGAGAGCTAGGCACTGTGGCTCACACCTATAATCCCAGCAACTCAGGAGGCTGAGGCAGGACAATCACAAATTCGAGGCCAGAGGCAGCCTGCATAACTTAGTAAGTCCTGGTCTCAAAATAAAAAGTTTAAGAATGGACTGGGAGTACAGCTCAGTGGTAGAGCACTTGCAAAGTGTGTGTAAGGCCCTGGGTTCAACCTCCAAGTACCACAAAAGAAAAAAAATCAACACAAATAGGAATTTGTCTCTAGGTAAATGGGCAGACATGGAGAACAGGGCACACAGTAGGGGAACCCATCTGTACATTGTTTCAGATATTGGTTAAGGAGCATTGGGCTGCATCATAAAGCCTGAGGGCTGGGGCAAAGTGGGGTGCACAGTGAGGGAATGGACACAGGCCAATCATTTCAGGAAGGGGTCTCAGAAAGAAAAGGCCCAGTGTCAACACACTGCAGGCACCCTATTCGCACATACACCAAATGTGGATCTAACCACACTGTGGTTTCTTTAAATGCTTATCTTCCCAGTTCACAGCTACAATGTTTGGGAAATGTAGAGAAAGTATCTTCTTCACCTTTGCATTCTATTCCTCTTTATCTCCCTCAGCCACTTAGCACTGGCTTTGCACAGAGAACAGGAGAAAGGATAAGTGCTTGGCATGGCCTGCATGATCGTGGCAGCCAAGCAGACTTTCCTGAGGTCTGGGGTCCTGGCTTGACCCGAGTGAAGGTCATGATCTTTTGGAGGTTTGATGAGGGTAAGTAAAATGTTATTTATACATACAGACATGAAACACATCTAGTGCAGACTGTCACTTCATAATTATACACACCTAGCACAAACTGTCACTTAATAACTATGATCATTTTTATACATTTCTATTAGTTTTTCCTTCTTTATTTCAAATTTTATGAAATGATAAAGTGCTCACTTAGTTCAAGTTTTCATAATAATAAAGATATTTAATAGTTTTCAAAGTCCTCTAAATAACTTTCTTTCATCTTTCCTTTTTTGTTGTTGTTATTTAATTGTTATTCTCTGCCATCGAGTTGGGTCCAACTCATGGCTCTACAAAAGAATGAAATACTCCCCAGAACTGTGCCAGGCCCACCACTATGTCAGTACTTCTCTGCTGTTCACAGGGTTTTCAATGGCTGATTGTTTGGGGATTGCTTTAGGACTGCATTGCCAAGTCCTTCTCCCATTTTTGCAGGACTGGGGATTGAATCCAGGGCCTCAGAGATCACAGAGTAGCATTCTACCAACTGAGCTGAACCCCAACCCTGTTATTTAATTAGCATACAGTATAATGAGTTTCATTGTGGGATTATCATACAGTTGAATCATATTTTACACTTGTTCTCATTACCCCCCATCCTCTTCCCATTCATTCCCACTTATCTCCCCCCCCCCCCAGATATATCCCCTTGGACTTTCAAGTCTTGTATGTGTATGTATGTGTATA
>VMDO01017086.1:0-15010 GCA_007922755.1 Pedetes capensis | reverse complement strand
AATAAATCAATGGAAAGGATATGGCTTCCACTTTGGGTGGATTTTCTTTCTTTTGGTGTCTGACTGAATGGACATCATTAAACCCTCTTTTGAAATGAAAATTATGCAATTTTTAAAAAGTAAAAATTTTATATGAAGACTTCCATGAGATAAATAATAGTATACATAATTTAAAGCAAAGAATTGTGTTATATTCCTTCCAGTCAAGTTATGTAAAATATTCCAGGTGTAGAGAAGAGCTCTGTTGTGGAAATATAGCATAATCACTTTTGATTAGAAATGTAAATTCAAGTTGACTCTAGAAAGAAATTAATTCCACCTGGCCCATAGAGTAGATAAACTGTCATTTAAGTCTGAGTCTCTGTAAGAATCTTGGCTTTTTCAGGCATAATTTATAGTCTTTCCAAGAATATACTCTCATTTATATTTCTTCTTCAAAGTAAAAGAATTAATAGTCAGAAAATCCACTATGATAAAAAAATAGAATTTTTTTCATGCCTCTTCATTTTGCTTTAAATTGACATTCTATCCCTTTGTATTTCTGGGTAGAATTAGTTTTAGAATATTAGCATCCCCTAGAGAGCACCATATTATTCTCATTTGCTAGAAAGAGATGGGAAATACGAGGAAATGATATAACTTGCCTCAAGCCATACAATCATTTCTACCCTTACCACTGGCTACATCCTAATTCCCTCCCTGGAAATAAAGCCCTGCCTGAGCAGTTTTCACTTTTCCTTGACACTAGGAATTGATGCAGATACCCAGATGCTCAGACCCCAAAAGAGTTAAAACGCCTCTGAGGTCTTCCCTCAATACCAAAATTTTGGTTCAGCATATTCTGCCTTCTACTCTTTTTGGAGAAAAAATTCAAAAAACAAATAAGTAGAATGACATTATAAATTCTTTTCAATTCAATGTATCCTTTCATCACCAATTCTCAATACTGGTTGAATATTACATTTGCCTGGAGGACTTTTTCATTTTTAAAAAATGTAGTTATCAGGTGCCCACTCGGATTTAATTGGGCTGGGCAGGACCTACTCATCATCATCTTTCACAAATTCTCCAGCTGATTCTTATATGAAGCTCTAGTGAATAAAACATGATGTTATAGCAATAAATATGGTCCCGTGAAACACCACAACTTGCCAAAATATATTAAAGTACTTTCTGAACAAATTATAATCATATTGTGCACAAAGTGCCTTTATTGTATTCAAACAAGTCTAAAATCAACAACCTGAATATACATAATGCTCGGGGAGCCAAAGTGGCCAATAATAAAACCCTTTCATATCTGTTTTACATAGAATTGACTGTGGCTTGCTCATGGTCTCTCAAGATTGGTCTAATTTCTTTCCCAAAGCAGCATATTTGTTATTAAAATGCTAGTGCAAAATAAAATTCATCATATTAGCTTTGTATGGAACATCAAAGATAAATGATAACACTATTACAAGTGTCATTGCTTCTTATATGCTTTATCAGGGGACAATTTTATATGAACTTGTTCTTTTTCCTTACTGGTGACAAGCTTGGAGTGAGCTTCAGAGGAAGAACTGAGATTAATTGCAGTCTAGTACATTGTAACTGTTGCTTTCAGTTTGTGAAGATCAGCATCTAATCAATAATATATTAATGACTTTTTTTTAGCTCTTCTAAATTAACAGCTAAAAGCAAAGAATTGTTTTTGTTCTCTACTCCTTTATAGTTGGGTATAAAATAAAAAAACTACCTAATTGGGGTTTTGATTAATGTTGACTTTAACGGATTGCTTCTGTTCAGTGTACTCAGCCCCTCAATTTATCTTCGGGTAATGGCAGGGATGAATCTCCAACAAATCTCTGTCAGGCAGCCCTTTCTTAACAGTGCTGTTCTTCTACTGCAAAGGCTGGGTCTTGTTTTGTTTTCTTCATTGGCTTCTTTAACATGTTTTTAAGTATAAATAAGAAACTCCTGGCCAACTTTCACAGAGAATGAACAGGAGTTTCTTCAGGTTGTCTTAACCCCACAGATGGACTCCGACGAGCATTGTCTGCTGGCCTCTAACTACCCTCGGGGCTCCTGCTGGGCAGATCCACTGATGCTCCGGTCAAAGTCAGCCACCGTCTCTGTTCTCAATGAGCCCAACCCTTGTGGCAATCAAGACCTACACTCCTGAAACAACATAGTATATGACACATCGAATACGTCCTAAACTCTGGGCGAAAGCTGAGTGTTTTGATTGGTAAAAACTAACAGATCTTACGGACTATCAGGGAAGATGTGAATTTCATCTTTACTGTGTCTTGAGGAATTCTTACAGGAAAGGGGACACAAGGAAGAGGTTGGTGATGGGGAAACAACCTAAATCCTAGCAGGGAGAAAAGAACCTCACCTCACCAGAAGCCTGTGTGCATTACAAAAGTAGAAGGAGATGCCTACCAGGTAAGACCATGAAGCACCCTGCAAAGGAGACAGGACAGGACAGAACGTGAAGTCACCTCTGTAGGCAGCATGGAACAACTGTATCCTAATGAGAAAGAAGGTGGCTGAGGGTAATGCTGAAAGAAAGCCAAAGAATGGACAAGAGAGGAAAATAGTGGTAGTAGAAAACCCAAGTAAATAGCTACTGCACATGTCACATCATGACAAGCACACAGTAGGGGAAGAAAGAGAGGAATGGAGGAAAGAGTTAAAAGGCAACAGAAAAGATGAGAAAGTTGGGAAATAAAAGATGACTCCTGAATTTTAGTCAGAAATTTTAAAAACAGAACTGGGAACATTGGAATAGAAAATCGTTTTCACTGTTAGGAAAGTACAGATACTGAAATAAGATTTTATTCTTCAAGTAGATGAGGAGAAGAACAAGCAAAAATCATCATTTGGAATTTTAATTATGACACTTGAATGATAAATAAAGATGCAAAAATTGATACTGAATAAGAGGAACAATGGCTAATGTGAAAGTGATGCTTAAGTCCAAGAGTGATCAAAATCCATGAAGAAGAGAAGAGAACAGTGAAGTGACAGAAGGGAGAGGAAAAGGAGGAGAAGGAGGAAATGAGCTCTCACCAGAATTCCATTATAACACTGGGGACTAAGTTCATTAACAAATGCAGATCAAGAGATCAACAGCAATAACAAATCTAGCAGCCGAGTGGGTGCTGAAAAGGTGAGTTCTCACAAGGAGTAAATAATAATGAGAGACTAGGGTTTGCAGAGAGATTGGAAGCCAGGAGCCCCATCCTTACAATAAAAACAAGCTCAATATAGTGACAATCAGGATCTAGACCTACCAAAGAATTGAGGTCTTAGGGCAAACCATCATCCCCAAATCTGAAAAGACAGCCACCCCCAAGAAGATGGGGTTTGCTTACCTAGAGCAGAAAACCAGAGGATGCCATAAGCTGGCAGGAATATCAAGGCAGGAATTCTAAGGATTCACTGGAGCTAACATTATCCTAGGAAGTCGGGGTTGCTACAAACTGTATCCCTTTCTCCCAGCTGTGCATATCAGCAGCCAGTGCCATCAAATGTACTACCTTGGATCGTAAGGTGGACAGACGCACCCTTTATCCTTGAGGTCCCTCAGGCCCAGAGGATAGCCGGAACAACAGGAGAATTTTGATTGATTCAGGAGAGAACTAGACCAGGCTTTTTTTTTTTTTTTTTTTTTTTTTTTAATTCCTGAAGGAAATCAGAAAATTCTATGATCTTCTGGAGATGAAATTAGCGCTGAAAAAGGAAAATCTCCAAGAATGCTTAAAAAAGCAAAGGAGAAAAAGAAAAAGTTGGTTTCCTGTCTGAACCCCACAAGCTCAAACCCTCTAATAAATGCTTTAAACACATAACTGAGATGGGCAGGGCATTTGCTGCAGGATAAGGCACATGCAGGTGCATACACTGTGCCCCTAGACAGAGCTGCTGCCCCCCAGGTGTGTGCCACCCCAGTTCCTCAAAGCCCAAGTGATTGCAATTGGAACTCCAGCAGCTGACGTACGACCTTGTGCTAAATATAATCATATTATTATATGTTCTGCAAGAAGATCCTTTACATGAGCTTTGTTTCACCCCTTGGAAAACTGTTTTTATAATGAAAAGAGATAAATATAAATCACATAAAGGACATATAATAAATATTAACTATTATTAAACTAGTTAAAAATGAACATCCTTGCTGAGAAGCAGATTGTAGAACTTGGAAATAACTTTTTAAAATAGCTGGCATATGTGTTACAGACAAGTGGATCAGCAGCTTGGTCTTCTCTAAAAGGGGAGTCCGTGTAAATTATTACAATCCGAGCCTTTTCAAAACACTTCCTGCAGCTCTCTCTCTGAGCTTTTTGAAAGATCATCACAACTCAACATTTGGGAAAGTCTTCCCATTTAATATGGAGTTAAGCACATTACATAAAGACATAGTGAGGTTTTTATTTCAGATGTGAAACTTTTCTCATGATGCTACCATGAACTGAAAAAAAACTAATATAAAATAAATATTTCTCTATTAATTCTTTACTTGTCTTTCAAACAGTATCTTGGATGTGTTAGCAAAATGCTTCTTTTACTTTTTGTTTGTACATAGTTACAGCACAAGAAATCCTCAAATTCTATTCTATTTCTCTCTTGAAATAGAAACAGCACAATTTCAGAGGAAATTGCTCTTGGGAGTCTTCCAACCCCATACTGCAATCTTGAGACTTTTGGAATCTTAGAGCAAGTTTAAGGTTAGAAATCCCGAAGTCCCAAATCAAGCCAGGAAGCACTCAAAGCCTTGCCTCACCCATTCGCCTTGCTGAAATGAGGGTGTGTTGACCAGGCTCCACGAGGCCCTGTCCCGGAAGACAGAGAGCTAACATTGCTTTCAGTTCTTAAAAGCTGCCAGTTGAATTTATATGTCACCTTTATCAAAAAAGAAAAAAAGAAAAAAAACTTTTACAGTCTTCCTATCCATCAGTTTCCTCACAGGAGAAGCTCAGGAAAGGTCTGCAAAGCCCATTCTGTATTTTGTCTGACCTGCCATAATTTCTAATGGTATTGTCACTTTTGCAAAAATTACATATTGCTTTAAATGTGTGGATTTGACGGTTTGTAAATGCCCCTCGACAAAGCTGTTAAAAATGGCATATTGCTATATGTCATTAAAGTGGAAGGGAGACTGTCTAGGAGGAGAAAGGGAATTAAAGGGAGGGGGCAGGGAAATAAGAGAATAATGGAGGAGAAAGACAAATATCTCATGTTTTCCCTCTGGGGCAGAATCTAGATTTAAGCATATATATATTTGTTGTGTCTGACTCACAGCAACCTATAAGGGGTTTTCAATGGCTGACAGTTTCAGGATTGCCCTGGAAATAGATAGCCACGTCCTTCTCCCATTATATATATTGTATACAGGACATGCAAGCAGATGGGGTGAGGAATAGAATGCAGGAGGTCATGAGCAGGTGATGGGGGGTGAACAATGTGCAATGGCATGCACGTATGCAAATGTCAGAATGGAACCCGTTAATCTGTACATGAACTTAAAAATCATTAATTTTTTAAAAAGAAGAAAAAAGGATATATTTTGTGGGGAAAATTCAAACAATACCAATAAGTACATTTTTAAAAAAAACCTAAAAATCCAATCTGCTTTTCCCTATATATTATACACACTTAGCAATGGGTATCCAACCTAATGGAACCTCTCTCTTCATTCAACCATTTCATCAATAATTATGGCCTATACATGAGCTCTTTTAACATAAAGAACATTTAAGACCCAGTTGTATGTATTAGCCGGTCCAAAATGATAGGCAAAGTAAAAACCACATCTTAAAACCAGTGATTCCTCATTTGGGGGAAATTCTGACAGCCTATCTGTCCTTAGCCTGCAGCGGTAGCCCTGTGGCATCCGATCCCATCAGATCTCGGAAGCTAAGCAGGGTTAAGCCTGGTTAGTACCTGGATGGGAGACCGCCTGGGAACACCAGAAGCTGTAGGCTTGGGAGAAGGACCTGGCAAGCCCCTCCCAAAAATCAATCTGCCATTGAAAACCCTATGAACAGCAGAGAAGCACTGACAATAGTGTTTCCCCTGTTGCACAGAGGGTCGCTATGAGTCGGATACCGACTCGACGGCACCTAACAACAACAACATCTCTCCTTAGCATTCACACACTGCCAAAGAAACCAGAAAGCACCCATGTTTATGGTCACATATATGACAACAAGGACATCACAAGGTCAGTGGACAGTCACATCACCTGGTCCAATATGCCAACTAATGACTGGTGTACAGCCTATGAATAGATTTGCTATAAAGACAGAAGGGGCTGGGATGTAGCTCAGTTGGTAGAGCGCTACGCTGCAGTCTCTGAGGTCCCGAGTTCAATTCCCAGCACCGAAAAAATGGGAGAAGGACCCAAGGCAATCCCGAAACAGTCAGCCATTGAAAACCCTATGAGGGTCGCTATCAGTAGGATACCGACTCGTTGGCACCTAACAACAACAACAACATAAAGACAGAAACTCTGGTCACAAAGACTTATGGAAAATAAGACAAGAAAACCCAACCCAGAATGCTGTGCTGTATAAAATGGCATACTAGCTTATACAATTGTGCAGCACAGGAATCCCTCTGCATTTCCAGGCACACTACATGCCCTGCTATGACGTTCTTTCCCACATATGATGGTTAATAGCACTTGCCAGAAATCCAGGTATTTCTCCTCTTGAAATTTCACTGCACATACAGTTTTTTCTCTTACCAAAACAATAAAAGTCACCAAAGTGTAATTGGCTGCCTCATTTTAATGATGTCTTCAGACCCCTCCCAACATGTATGTATTGGCTATAAGACCCCAGACAGGTCAGGACAGATGCACAGATGAAGTCCTATGGCTGGAAGGCTGGTACTGTGAGTTCACAGTGCCACCTGCCGGAGAGAAAGAGCATCACAGAGCATGACAGAAAGAACTGTGTAAATCTGCCCTGCCACTAAGAAGCTGCATTTCAGGGGCATTTTATTCATTTGTGAGACAGACCTAGGGTAAGCATCTATGCTAATAATACTCAACTTGGAAATCCAACAGGGTCTGAGGTTTTATGTGACAGAAGGTAGCTGTATTTACGGATATATCTATGAGAGATATGAGGGAAAATGACAGGGTGGTTAAGGAAATTGCCCATTTGGGGATAAACAGTAAGGATAGTGCTGTCCATCCAACTCCTTGGCCTCTTCTATGTCTGTCCCTAAATATCCATTCCTTCTGCCACTCGAGCTCTGCATTTTCAGGCACACCACACACTCCACGGATGGGGTTCTTTCCCACATGTGATGGTTAATGGCTCTTACCATTTACCCGGCACTGAAAGATGCTGCTGTCAGCAATTACTGTACAACCTCATGGATGCTCTGGAAGACCACTGGCTCTATGCTGAGGACCTTCCAGTGTATTCTTCCAAGTCATACCTGCCTTGCCAGCCCCCTACCAGACATCTCCAGCTGGATGTCCTGGGGACACCCCTAACTCGGCACCGCAGAAGCGTCCACTCCAGCTAGCACTTGGGCTCCTCACCCAGGAATAACATCATTGTTCACCTAGACAACTGAGCGCCTCTTCACCCTCAGCCCACTCAGACCTCACCTCCTAGACCTTCTCCTGTCTTCTGGCACTTCCTCCTGCCCCCCACTGACACTGTCCCCTTCTCTCCTTTTCTCATCACCCTCCCTGCCTCTCAGCTGGAACACAACCCTAGAGTATGACAACTCACGTGCATTTCTAAGTCCCTTCGCTGCTCTCTTCTCTCTTCCCAATCTCCAGAGGATTTCTTCAGAGCCACACAGTATGTCTCCTATGGCCGTTGAGTACTCCTCCCTCCCTCATCTCATCTATCTTTGGAATTTAAATTTTATCCATACAACAATGACTCCTAAATAATGATCTCCAAGTTAGAACTACCGTGACTCCAGCTGCATGCACATAGCTGAGTCCCTATAGGTCCCATAAACATCCAATAGCCACTTCCAGGCTAACCATCCCTGCATTCCTGGTCTCTCCACCAACCACACCTCTTCCATTCCCCTGCCTCTCCACAGAGCTACACTTCTTCCCGGCCATACACTCCTGTCCCCTGGGCTAATTAATCCTTTGCTGTGAGAGGCTGCTCCTTGCATTCCAGGACACATAACCATGTCCCTGGCCTCTACCCACAACATGCCTACAGCGTACTCTCCAGCCTCAAGCCCTACATCCAAAAATGCCCCAAGTGACCACCAGAGGAGCAGAATTCCCGAATCCCCACTCAAGAACCTTTCGTCTGGGCCAAGAGCTGTTGGGCCATTCTTCTCTTCCCTCAGCCTCTCACCTTGTAAATCCAGTTCTTCAGGATGTCCTGTCTGCTTTCCCTTCAACATACACCCAGTGGAAACACTTCTCCCCATTCCCCACTACCCTGGCCTCTAGTCTTCTTTCCTCCTCCCCACTGGATAGTTCAAAGAAGTCAGAAAGTCCCTTTCATCTTTCTTTTTTGTCTTTTTCTTTCTCTTTTCTTCTCTTTCCAGTACTGGGGGCTGAACCCAGGGCCTCATGCATACTTTGCAAGCACTCTAGCCTTTTCTTCTTTTTATCTTGAGAAAATATCTCACTAAATTGCATAGGCTGCCTCTGGCCTCGATCTTGCGATCCTCCTGCTTCAACCTCCCAAGTCACTGGGATCTGAATGATCCTTCCAAACAGAAATCAAATCTGTCATCACAACACCCTCAACCCCCAGCATTTCCAGGCACACCATACACCTTCTCTTGCTCACAGCAGGGCCAAAGCTGCTGCCATCCCTGTGCAGATTGCCCACCACAGCTCAGAGTTCAGAGGTCTTATCCCCTCACCAGTGCAGGCAGCTCAATTGCCTCCCTCTTATTCCTAAAACATAATGTACCTAGTGATTTCCTACCACAGGGCCTTTGCACTTGCCCTCTGCTTGCAGTGCTTTGTTGCTGAGGTTCCTTCCCTCACTCTCTTTGAAGCTCTGTTCCTCTCTGAGGCCTCCCCTCTACCCTAAGCAACACCATACCCCACCCGCAAACATTTGCCCAGGAGTACCACAACCAGCTCCCTGCTGTTCTACACACTGACATGTCTCTTTGTTGTCTCTCTCCTCTAGAAAACAAGTAGTCTGAGGCCTGTACTTTTCTTTATATTCACTAATTGATTTCCAGTGCCTAAAACATGCTCAGCACAAATTAGATGCTCAGTAAACATTGTGAAGTACACAAGAAGGAATGAATGCATAAGTGAATTTTAATCATAAGAACGTCCAAATAGGAACTGTCATGGCCTATGGTTTTATGCCTCAGAGCAACCCCCAAGCTTCTGAAGTGACCCTAACAGAAAGTGGGCCACTGAAACTGTCCGACCACAGCAAGGCTCACCTCCCCAACAAAGGCCCCAAGAAGCAGGCTGGCCAGAGCCCCAGTAGAGGTACCAACCTGCTCCCCCAAGGGACTGAGACTGCTGGCAGACCCCGTGCTTTTTGCCCATCAGGATGTGGTATGCATCCTGGCGCAGTGGCACCTGTGCGCCCCAAAGTCTACACTTTCCCTAATGCATGCTGGCTGCCTGGCTTCCTTCCCCAGAGGACTGAGGTGGGGAGGACCTGTCTGCAGCCTTTGGCTCCTGGGCCCAATGTTTGTGCCCTCCATTTCTCTTTTAATGATTTCTAATTATTCTAGATTCATACTACGTACATTCCATGTTCCAGTTATTAACAGATGTTTACAGTTGTTTCTCCTCATTTTGAGTTGTGACACATCAGCAAATGGAGGTCACTGTGCCTTTACTCCATTTCTGTCATCAAGGTAGACTTTAGTTTGAGGAGGCAAATCTTCCCCAGTAGACTTTTGAGTGCCTTCCAACCTGGGGGCCTCATTTTCTGCCACTATAATTGACAGTGTTTTTTTGCTATTCAATAGGGTTTTCGATGGCTAGTGGTTTTGGGAGTGGTCGGCCAGTTCCTACTCCCTAGTCTGTCTTAGTCTGGAAGCTCAGCTGAAACTTGTCCACCATATGTGACCCTGCTGGTGTCTGAGATACCAGTGGCATAGCTTTCATCCTCATCGCAACGTGCAAGCCTCCACAGTGAGGCAAACTGACAGACGTGTGGGAGCCAGTAAGAGCATCTGTGCGTAACAGCAGATGCAGCCCCAGCCCGCCCCCTGGTGGCAGGAAGGGGAAGGTACTCAGGAGGGTCCGGGAGTACAAGGCTGGGAGAGTAGGCAGAGACGTGATCGGGATCCAGGGAGAGGTGGCTGCTGGTGTTTCACGCCAAACACAGCCTTCACTTACACGGGCAGGCGGGCAGGGAGGAGCTCAGTCAGGCGAAGACCAGAGTAAGAGTGGAGGAACAGCCGAGAACCTCCGTGGAGGCTGGGACGAAAGAGCAGAGAAGGATGCAGTCCTTGTCAGCACAGCCCTGGGTGGGCAGCACAGAGCAAGCACAGAACCGGTGCCAGGCTGCACTGGTGAAGGAACAGGGGGCGAGGCCGGGTGCGGCTCAGTGGCCAGCGCTTGCCCAGCATGCAGGAGGCCCTGGCAGCAGTTGTTCACAGAATCTCTTCAAAATATTTCAGGCCTTTGTTTTGGGATTGCTTTGGGAGTGGATTGCCACATCCTTCTCCCATAAGACTTCCTTAGGTATATATAATTAAATAAAACTGAATGAACTATTGATAGGAAAAAAAGAAAAAAAAAAACATTTCAGGCCTGGCTCGTGTATTCTCCTTGTCAACCACTTTTCCAAGAGCCAGGCGTGAAGTGAGATGTGAGCCCCAGTGTCCCTCAGATCCCAGCCAGGCACGAGCTCTGTGAGCTGCAGCAGGCCACAAGGGAACAAAGGACCCTTCATTCCATCCCCCTTACCCATTTCTCAGTGTGGGCATCTGGGCCTTTTGACAGGAAACTGTGAGAGCCCCAAAGGCTATCAGAGAACTTCTATTTCGAACAGCCACTTCCTACTGAAGAACAAACTTGGGCCATTTCTTTTTATTCCTTTTCATGTTTTTATTTATTTTTTTAATATATATTTAAACATGGGCCTTTTCAAAGTCAAGGTTACTCTCTACGTCACACAGATTGTATCTAGAATTATGCAGGAAAAGAGGAAAATCCTCAGACCTCCTTCCTTTCATGTAGTGCCCTGAAGAGTCTCCACCAGGGTTAGACTCTCTGTGAGCCAAGAAGGGCTTGGAAGGGCTGGAAAAGCCACTACAGCCTTCTAGCCCCACATGCAGCCAATCTGATCCCCAGAGAAGGATGCTCTCAAGGGTTAACAATAGAGAACATTGTACTGCTAATTGCTCATCAAATGTACCTCAAACTTGTCACAAAGCCAGTGGGAAAGACAAAAATAATGCAAGAACAGAGCTATTCTTAGATACTTTAAAATGGACTTCTACCAAGAAAGACGGCCAAGTTGCAGCACCTCATGACTGCACTCCAGCCCTTGGGTTCCTCAGCTCCCACACAAGGAACCCCAGCCGTTCTACCCAAGATACACAGGAGGCCGTGTCCAGCCCAAAATGTGCTTTGAATTGCCCAAACTATTTAAGTGGCTGATGTTTCAGATTTTGTATGATTCTACCCAAAATTAACCCATGTCATTTTCTCTGTTCTGAATACATTTATAGCATATCTGATGATAGAAGTTCCAATGAGGTAATCCATATACTCAATCTAATTCCATCAGAATTCAGAGAGTTTTTTTCTTAAGTATGGAGATTACTACATATGAACTGGCTAATTCTAAAATATTTAGAAGAATATAAATAATTTATTTAAGATATTAAAGTTGGAGGTATTTTAATATCTGATTTTAAGACATGCTATGGGCCAGTATGCCTGCAGCTGTACCACTGTGGTGTCCAATCCCTTCAAATCTCAGAAGCAAGCAAGGTCGGGCCTGTTTAGGATGGGAGACTGCCTGTAACACCAGGTGCTGTAGGCTTGGGAGAAGGACCCAGCAACCCATTCCCAAAAATCAATCCGCCATTGAAAACCCTATGAAAAGCAGAGAAGAACTAACAGTACTGTTTCGCCTATTGTGTGTAGGGTCACTATGAATCGGAGACAGACTCGACGGCACCTAACAACGATAGGCCAGTATAAGAAGTTGTAATTTTAGCAAACAATAGCAGAAATAAGAGTAAATTCATGGACATAGCTGATGAATGAGATATTTATTTGTGTTTGTGTCTTTAAGACAGCTTTACTGAGGTATATTTTACATATAATAACAATTCACCACTGTCAAGCATATAGATGAATTAGTTGTGACAAATGTATACAATATGTGATAAATATATACAATCCCGCCTGCAGATGTAGCCCTGTGGCATCCGATCCCGTCAGGTCTTGGAAGCTAAGCAGGGTCAGGCCTGGTTAGTACCTGGATGGGAGACCGCCTGGGAACACCAGAAGCTGTAGGCTTGGGAGAAGGACCTGGCAACCCCCTCCCAAAAATCAACCTGCCATTGAAAACCCTATGAACAGCAGAGAAGCACTGACAATCATGTTTCCCCTGTTGTACAGAGGGTCGCTATGAGTTGGATACCGACTCGATGGCACCTAACAACAACAACAACATATACAATCCCAATATAGAATGTTTTCATGACTCAAGAAAATGCTTTCATAATCTTTGCAGCCAACTGTTTCCCTAGGCCTGGGCCGAGGAAGCACTGATCAGTTTTCTGTCAGTATAATTTTGTCTTTCCTAGAATTTCCTGTAAGTATAATCAGACAGTGTAGAAACTGCTTGTCTGACTCCTTTCACTAAACAAAATATATTCGAAATTTATCCATGCTGTAGTAAGTGCCAATAATCTGTCCCCATTTACTCCTGAATATTATTACATTGTATGGGCATACTAGAATTATTTATCCATTCATCTAGTTGATGGCTATAGTTACTCTGTTCCCACTTTGGGGCTATTATAAATTGTTGTGGTTAGGTACCATTGAGTCGATGTCCAACTCTTATTGACCCTATGTACAACAGGCAAAACACTACTGTCAGTGCTTCTCTGCTAGTCATTGTTGTTGTTGTTAGGTGCTGTTGAGTCAAGTCCGACTCATAGCGACCCTATATACAGCAGATGGAAACACTTGCTGATTCTGTGCCAAACGATCTTATTTATGTTTAAGGCCATTGCTGCAGACACTGTGTCAATCCATATAGTGGAGGGTTTTCCTCTTTTGCATTGACCTGCCACTCTCCCAAACATGATGTCTTTCTCTAGGGATTGATCTCTCCTGACTACATGTCCGAAATATGTAATTGCAGTCTGGCCATTCTTGCTTCCAAGGAGCACTCTGCTTGCACTTCTTCTAGGACAGATTTGTTGGTTCTTTTGGAAGTCCATGTTATATTCAATAGATGTCTCCAGCACCACAACTCAAAAGCATCAATTCTTTTTCTGTCTCCCTTGTTCAATGTCAGCTTTCACAACCATATGATGCAACTGAAAATACCATGGCATGAGTCAGACACAACTTTGTCTTCAATGTGACATCTTTGGTTGTCAATACTCTAAAGAGATCTTTTGCCACAGCTTTTCCTAGAGCAATGCGCCTTTTGATGTCTTGACTGCTGCTTCCATGGGAGTTGATTATAGAGCCAGGCAAAGCAAAATTTTGGACAACTTTAATCTTTCTCCATTTATTGTGAAGTTACATGCTGACCCAGTCGTAAGGATTATTGTTTTGCTGATGTTTAGTTGTGACCCATATTGAAGGCTGTGATCTTTGATCTTCATCACTACATGTTTTAAATCCTCTTCACTTTCAGCAAGCAGAGTTGTGTCATCTGCATAACGCAGGGTGTTAATGAGTCTTCCTCCAACCTTGATGCTGTGTTCTTCCTCATATAGTCCAGCTTCTCGGATTATTTGCTCAGCATATAAATTGAAGAGATAGGGTGAAAGTATACAGCCCTGGTGCACACCTTTCTCAACTTTAACCATGCAATGTTTCCCTGTTCTATTAGAACAACTGCCTCCTGGTTCACATACAGATTTCTCATGAACACAATTACGTGCTCTGGTATTCCCATTTCCTGAAGTGTTACCCATAATTTATTATGATCCACACAATCAAATGCCTTTGCATAGTCAATAAAACATAGATAGACATCTTTCTGATATTCTCTGCTTTCAGCTAATAACTACCTGACATCAGCAATGATGTTCTTGGTTCCCTACCCTCTTCTGAATCCTGCTTGATTTTCCAGTAATTCCCTGTCTATCTACTGCTGCAGTCGCTTCTGAATGATCTTTAGTAGAATTTTGCTTGTGTGCGATATTAATGATATTTGTCCGATAGTTTGCACATTCAGTTGGATCCCCTTTTTTGGGAATAGGCACAAATATGGATCTCTTCCAGTCAGTTGGCCAAGTAGCTGTTTTCCCAACCTGTTGGCACAAACATGTTAACACCTCCAGTGCTGCATCTGTTTGTTGAAACATCTCTATTGGGATCCCAGCAATTCCTGGAGCCTTGTGTTTCACCAGGTCTTTCAAGGCAGCTTCCACTTCGTCCTTCAACACCATTGGTTCCTCTTCATATGCAGCCTCTTGGAATGGTTGCTCATCTACCAATTCTTTCTTGTATAATGACTCTGTGTATTCTTCCCATCTTCTTTTGATGTTTCCTGCATCATTTAATATTTTCCCTCTAGAATCTTTCACTACTGCCACTCGAGGCTTGAATTTTTTCTTCACTTCCTTAAGCTTGAGAAACACAGAGCATGTTCTTCCCTTTTGGTTTTCTGCCTCCAGCTCCTTACACATGTCATTATAATATTTGTTTTTGTCTTCTTGAGCTGCCTTCTGAAATCTTCTGTTTAGTTCCTTAACTTCATCATGTCTTCCTTTTGCTTTAGCTGCTCGACATTCAAGGGCAAGGTCCAGTGTCTCTTTTGACATGTAATTTGGTCTTTTCTTTTTTTCTTGTCTTTTTAAGAACTTTTTGCTTCCTTCTTGAATGATATCT